>PVJS01013758.1:0-41552 GCA_004027185.1 Glis glis | reverse complement strand
CTAGGAATAAACTTAACCAAAGAGGTAAAAGACCTCTACAATGAAAACTATAGAACACTGAAGAAAGAAATCGAAGAAGATCTTAGAAGATGGAAAGATCTCCCCTGCTCTTGGATAGGCAGAATAAATATTATCAAAATGGCCATTCTGCCAAAAATGATCTACAGAGTCAATGCAATCCCTATCAAAATACCAACATCATTTTTCATAGATCTAGAAAAATCAGTCATTAATTTTATATGGAGAAACAAAAGACCCAGAATAGCCAAAGCAATTCTCAGCAATAAGAATCATGCAGGAGGCATAACAATTCCTGACTTCAAATTGTACTACAGAGCTATAGTAATAAAATCAGCATGGTACTGGCACAAAAACAGACACATAGACCAGTGGAATAGAATAGAAGATACAGAAATAAGTTCACAAACTTATAGTCAATTGATTTTCGACAAAGGCGCTAAACACATACATTGGAGAAAGGACAGTCTTTTCAACAAATGGTGCTGGGAAAACTGGTTATCTACCTGTAGAAAAATGGAACTAAATCCTTACCTCTCACCCTGCACAAGAGTCAACTCGAGATGGATCAAAGACCTGGAAGTTAGACCAGAGTCTGTGAAATTATTAGATGAAGGCATAGGTTCAACACTCCAACATATAGGCACAAGTAGAGACTTCCTCAACAAGACCTCCAAAGCACAGGAAATTAAAACAAGAATTAATAAGTGGGATAGCATTAAAGTACAAAGCTTCTGCTCATCAAAGGAAACCATCAAGAGCCTAAAGAGAAATCCTATGGAATGGGAGATCTTTGCAAGCTATCCCTCTGACAGAGGTCTAATACCTAGGATATACAAAGAACTTAAAAGACTTTACACTAAGAAAACAAACAATCCGATCAAGAAGTGGGCAACTGAAATGAATAGACACTTCATGAAAGAAGAGATACAAATGGTCAATAGATACATGAAAAAATGTTCAACATCATTAGCAATCAGGGAGATGCAAATCAAAACTACTCTAAGATTTCATCTAACCCCAATTAGAATGGCAATCATTAAGAAGTCAAACAACAACAAATGTTGGCAAGGATGTAGGAAAATAGGGACTCTTCTACACTGTTGGTGGGATTGCAAACTAGTTCAACTACTATGGAGATCAGTGTGGCGATTCTTCAGAAAACTGGGAATGGATCCATCATATGATCCGGCTATACCACTATTGGGTATCATACCAAAGGGATTGAAACTAGAAAACAACAGTAATATATGCATTCCCATGTTCATAGCAGCACAATTCACAGTGGCCAAATTATTGAACCAACCTAGGTATCTACCAACAGATGAGTGGATTACAAAATTGTGGGAAATACACACAATGGAATTCTACTCAGCAATAAAGAAGAACAAAATAACATCATTTGCAAGAAAATGGAAGGATCTGGAGAACATTATGTTAAGCGAGATCAACCAATCACAAAAAAAAGAAGGGACATATGTTTTCATTAATATGCGCAACCTAGGGAGTAGTGGGGACACACAAGGGACTCCGGGTGATAATGGAGAACCCTCAGTGGGGCAAGGGAAGTGGTACAAGGGAAGGAGAAGGGCAAGAAAGAAGTGAATCAGTGGAATTACTATCATGAACAATATGTACATGTGAGAATATACCAACATCATTCTCGGTACTTCATATGGATGAGGAGAGGCGGGGGGGGGCACTAAGAGCTGTGTGCATGTATGTTAACATCAAATAGATATTCATTGTGATGTGAGACTCCAACGCACCAATAAAAGCATGTTAAAAAGTTAATCTTACTCATCTCTAATTATAAATTAACACTTTTTTGTTTTCTATCTTTCTCTGCTGTGTGTGTGTGTGTGTGTGTGTGTGTGTGTATGTGTGTTTTACAGGGGATTGAACCACCTAGGGGCATCCTACCTCCAAGCTATAACCCCAGACCTTTTTATTGTTTTAATTTTGAAACAGGGTCTTGCTAGATTGCTGGGAGTCTTGCTTCATTGCTGAGGCTGTCCTTGAAACTGCAATCCTCCTGTCTCTGCCTCCCAAGTACTGGGATTACAGGTGTGCGCCACCATGCCTGTATATTTTTATGTACTTGAAATTGTTCTGTTATAGAATGTTATTACCATATTATGCAATAATTTTCCTCATATATTTTATAAATTATAAATGCTTATTTATATGTATAAGGGTACTTATTAGAGCAGCATTGTTTGTGATTATGAAAAATTAAAAACTTTAATATCCATTAGATGGAGAGTGGCCAAGTACATTATATTCATCCTGTGGAATTCTGTGGAGCAGTTAAAAATGAATGCAGTGAGCCAGGTTCAGTGGCACACGCCTGTGATCTCAGTGACATGGGAGGGTGAGGCAGGAAGATTGCAAGTTCAAGGCCAGCCTGGGCAACTTAGTGAGACTTTGTCTCAAAATAAAAAATAAGAAAAGGGAGTGGGGGCCCTGGGGATGTAGCTCAGTGTTTGCTTAGCATTTGCAAGGTTCTGGGTTCAATCCCCAGCACTGCAAAAAAAAAAAAAAAAAAAGTAGTGGATCTCTGTCTACTGACATGAAAAGATTGCCTAGAAATATTTAGGTACATTACATGGTAATACAGATAGCATGCCATTTAAAAGAAAACAACCTTACTAGATAGTGCACATATACATGAAAACAAATTCCTTGAAAAGTCTCTGGAGGGGTGCACACTGAACTTCTGATAGTGACCACCACAGAGGGGAGGAGAGGCGCTGCTTACGACTGGGAAGGGAAAGAAAAATGGTACAGGCAGCGGGGAGAGGGAGGGTCTTCACCTTTTACACTGTTTTCTGCATTTGATTTTCTTTTTTTGACGCTGGGGGTTGAACCCAGGGGTATTCCAACTCCAAGCTACACCCCCGGCCCTATTTTATTTTTTATTTTGAAACAGGGTCTCACTAAGTTGTGGAGGGCCTCACTAAGTAGCTGAGGCTGGCCGCGAACCTGCGATCCTCTGTCTCAGCCTCCCAAGTACTGGGATTACAAGCGTGCACCACCACGCCTGGTTCCTTTTCTTTTTTGTCGGTACTTTATAATTATACTTAATAGTGAGATTTGTGGGGACATATTCATACATGCACAAAACAATTTGGTCAATTTCATTCTCCAATACCTTCCCTTTCCCTTCCTCCTTCCTCCCCCTGGTCATCTTCCTTCTACTCTATTGGTCTCCCTTCTAGAAAAAAGAAATCACATTTAATGTCCACAAAATTTGTCATGTGTATGAACCATAAAGTTTTTCATCCAGCTGTAAGAAAGGAAAGCAATCTTTTCTATCAAAGTTACAAGATCACATAGAAACTGGCAGGCTTGCATTTTGTAACTGTAGCTTAGGTATCCATTTTGTAGCTTTTGTACATGTATGTATAAGTTCCACTGGTATGGCGGAGGAGGATGTAGGAGATGTACTGGTTTCATGTTTCTCCTTGGGAGGCTGAAACTGGAGGATGGGGTTTGTGGCCAGCCTCAGCTACTTAGTGAGGTCCTTCGCAACTTAGCGAGACCCTGTTTCAAAATAAAGAATAAAAAATAAGGCTGGGGGTGTAGCTCGGAGGTAAAATGCCCCTGGGTTCAATCCCCAGTACCAAAAAAAAAAAAAAAAAAAATCTGCCCAGTAAAGACTAGCCAACAGCATTAGATGGTAGAAGCCATATTCCAGCCAAGGGGGAATGGACTAGTGGCCTTCGCGGTCTGGAATAAAATGCTGAGCAGGCTGCCTGCCTAGTGTGCTCACCCGCTTCTGCACAGCAGTAAATTGCCTTGCCCAGTTGCTTTGGGTTTTATGAGTTTTTTATTTGCAGCTTCCCTAAAACTCGTTTCTAACACAGCACACTGGTAAGGAGTGTTTGCATGGTTTCTAGCGCTTTGCCGTCGTGAATGGCGCGTCAGGGAATGCAGCTTCTTGACTTGGGAAGCAATTTCTCTATTTTAGAGCATGTCCTTGGGCCAGACTCTCAGGAAGGGAATTGCCAGACCAAAGGGTCTGAGGGCTTTGAGGCTCCAGCTGTATGTTACTAAATTGCTTCCCAAAAGACTCGTGATGTTTACATCACCCTCCCAGCCATAGATGAAAATGCCTTTTGCACTATCTCCTTTAAAGACTTCATTTAAAAAGATATTTGCTTGTTCCAGAGAGATAAACAGTAGTTTCTTGTTATTGATTTAATGTGTACATAGTTTTTGACTGTGTTGAGGATTGAGCCAAGGATCTCACACATGCTAGGCGAGCTCTACCACTGAGCTAACCCCCAGCCCTATGTATTTCTTCTTTGATTATTAGTGAAGTAGGAGGTGTCCCCAAGGTATGGCATCTCTTTGTATTTGATCTAGTGAAAATTGCCAATGCCAACATCGGTGGGCATTGTCCATCAGCCTCTCAACGTCTTATTGATTTTCCTTGTCAATTTGTACAAGTTCCTTTTTTATTTGTTCTATCAATCATCTATCTATCATCTATCTTATAGTGCTGGGAATTGAACTTACATGCTAGGCAAGAGTTCTACCACTGAGCTATACCCCCAGCCTCTGTACAAGTTCCTTTTAAAGAGATCCTTATATATAAAGTCTACTTGACTGGTGTGTGTGTGTGTGTGTGTGTGTGTGTGTGTGTGTGTGTGTGGTACTGGGAATTGAACCCAGGGGCATTCTACCTCCGAGCTACACCCGCAGTCCTTTTGATTTTTTTGTTTGGAAACAGGGTCTCAGTAGGTTGCTGAGAGTCTCACTATATTGCTGAGGCTGTCCTTGAACCTGCAACCCTCCTGTCTCAGCCTCCCAACTACTAGGATTACACCACCACCATGCCTGGCTTATTTGACTGTTTTTTCAACACATTTTTTGTTTCAACCTTTAATTTAGCGTATCCCTTTTATGCACATAGAAGTATATTATTTTAAAATACTGAGCTGTTAGCCTCTCCTGTTGTGTTTTCTTCCACTGCTTTTATGCATAGGAAGTCCTCTCCCCCTTCCAAGATATGGTAAATATTCGTTTATATTTGCATCTGCCATTCATCTCTTTGCAGATATTTGACTGGCCAAGCATTACCTACTCTTACCTACTCAAATATATTTGAACAAAAGAATTAGGGTCATTAAAGGACTCTGGCATAGAATTTTCACTGTCCTTGCAATCTCTAAATATTGACAAATTGTAATCTGCATCTTCCTAGGACAACCTAGGGCATAACTGATGGGCAGCAGGCGGGGCATGCTCTGCCACAGGCTCTTCTTCTAAGGCTTCTCCCTAGAGGAGAAAATGGTTAGTTTTACGGGGAATTGGTGCACCGCATCCTTAGCTCAGCCTCAGCTGTCTCAGTGTAGCAGCGACCTGAACTTTGAAATCTTGAGACTCTCCACTTATCTTTCATGGACGCAAAAGCCCTGCCCTAGAGACGAGCACTTACTTCACTCCTGCTCCTGGATAAGGGTTTGTATTGCACTGCTCACAAAACAGCGGGTGGCCTTGTATCTTTTGGAAGGGAGCGGCTTCTGCTTCTTAAGAGTTATTTCCAACTAGAAAAAAAAAGCTATCTCCCTCCTCCAGCAAGTGCAGAGCCCCCGCTGGGAGCCGCCACCTGCTTCAGGACTTCTCCGTCATGGTGTAAATGATGCCAGGGCCGGCAGTTGCTTCGAGGTTGGAGCTTAATTATTGAGACTGAACCAGAGAGTCCAAGATCTTAAGCTGTAGGTTTTTAAAAATGCCTGGTTTAAAGAAGTCTGAGGTTTGCTTCTTTATATGATCTTGATTCTTTCTCCAAAGCCTTATATATATATATATATATATTTTTTTTTTCCTCCTCTTGTAGCCACCGTTATTGCGCTAGCCACTGATGGCCACCAGGAGGAGCCCTGTGTGCCTCTTTCTGCCGCTTGTGCTCCTGTGCGGACCTTACAGGGCCGACTTTCCCGCTTCGTCCTTCTGGGGGAGCCCTAGACACCCTGACTGAAGGCTTTTCAAGTTCAGGAGGTGGAGATGGTGTACCTTTGTCATATTAACCAGTTTTTCCTTTTTTATTGGCATCGCTCACTAGTTACCCCTTTTCGAGTTGGTACACCGTTTTATTTTTCAGTGACTTGGAGAACAGAACATTTTATAAAATAGATTTTCTAGCCAGGCGTGTGGCACACATCTGTAGTTCCAGTACTTGGGAGGCTGGGGCAGAAGGATTGCAAGTTCAAGGCTGGCCTGGGCGACTTAGTGAGACCTTGTCTCAAAATAAAAAATAAAAAGGGCTGGGGATGTAGCTCAGTAGTAGAGCATCCCTGGGTTCGATCCCCAGCACCACAAAAATCATTTAAAATGTTCTTAAAATAGATTTTTCTAGCATTCCAAAAACACGAAATGCTTTTTTTTTTTTTTTGCAAAATATCTCCCCTGCAATATTTGGGATTCTAAGGGGAGAGTAATTTTGTATGTCTGGAAGGTACCAGGTTTCCATAGAAGGAAGTCTCCTATTGAGAGTCCTAAGACTGCAACAGACCTCCAAAGAGGCCTAGCTGCATCCCTGGGATGCATTTATGGAAAAAGACAGAACCCTGTGCTAGTTTATGGGGAGATAGCTTTTCTATATGTATTTTAAATTTTTTCCCCTGCATGAAATCAGCGGAGAATTGCTGTCTGGGGCAGGGCTCAGAAATCTGCAGCTGTGGGCTGGGATGTAGCTCTGGTAGAGCGCTTGCCTAGCATGCACGAGGGCATGGGTTCCATCTCCAGCACCAAAAAAGAAAAAAAAAAGTGTATCTACAGCAGTATCAAGAACTCCAAGTATTTTGTGGGTAGTCTGAGTCATCCTTGGCTCTAAGAGAGTTAGAGGGTACGTGTGTTTTTGAGGGGCTGCCGAAGGGAGGTTGATCTGTTTCATCCATGTGTTCATGTTGGCTTTTCACTATGCCGAGTACCTCGATAACAGTATTACTTTATGGGTGTTTATATAAGGTGTTTTATGGGTCTGGAAGATCATAAATACTTAACAGCATGCTCCTACTTTGAGTAAATGGGAACACTTCAGAAATAAATACCAAACAAACATCAATTACTAAGCAGTTATTCATTTGCAAAATTATCTCATTCCTTTACCAAAGGACACACACTGCCACCACCATGGGTTCCATTAAACGCCTGTATCTGATTTGCTTGGACAAGGACTTTTCCTAGAACGCCCTGCTCTGCAAAGCAGAAGAGTCATGCAGATGTTCCAGAATCCACCCCTTTAGACTGGTTCTCCTGTGTGCCCTGAAGTCCAATCACAAGCTCTGGGTACACATTCCAAAGTCAGCGAGAAGAGTGTGCGCGTTTATTACGTATTCCTGAACATAAAGGAAAAACGTCCAGAGCCTGCTGGAATCTATAGAAATGGAGTGATTTGCTCCTTCCCCTCTAACCCAGTCTTACTGACACATGACTGAAAACAGCCTCTGGGTCAGGTTTTCATTGTGCAGATTTTGCTGTCTTAGTCCTATCCTGTTAGCGTCTCTGAACAAAGTGATGCCACCTAACATTTTTCCAGACTTTCAGGACAAGGCTCAAGTGACCCTTCCATATGCCACCGAGGAATAGACAGACTTTAGGGCAGCAAGACTTGCTTTCCCCTCTGTGAAGGGGTGGCAGGCAGAGGAGCTCCTGGATCCATTGTCGGAATGGATGTGCTGTCTGTGGATTTAGACTGCAGAGGTCTCTGCTCTCACTCACTCACTGAGCGATTATGTCACTCCTCACCATTAGCTCTGCGGCGGACACTAACATCACCGCCATTTTGCAGATGAGAACATTGAGGCTTGGATGCAAAAGGAGATAAGCTGCCATGGGTTCCGTGTTGGATCAGAGGTAAAACCCAGCATAGGACCAGGTCTGCTGGCTCCAGAGCTCCCGTTCTTAACTGTGAGCCAAGAGCACACCCCAGCCAAGAGGAACCTGTCATTTGCTGGTGCCATTCCTACCCAGAAACCTAATTTATGGGTGGACTCTTGGCAAACCTCTGTCCCTCAATAGAGCCCCAATATCTCAAGGTGGAAATACCCGTATAGCTTGCTTCCACGACTCACCTGGGCCCAGCAGTCTACGTCTACAGCTAGGGAGGAATAGCTAGCTGGTTATTAGTTATATAGGCCAAAGTGAGTAGTCTTCTTGCTTTTACTAGGTAATTGGCACTGTTCTCTTCTTTGGGAAGACCTGACCCAGCAATAACCTCAGCCATACACTTCTGCTTTTTAAAAATTTCAGGTGCTTTCTTTGGCTGGCTGGCTGTTGAAAGTTGTTGTTGTTGTTCTTCTTCTTCTTGTCCATCTATCTGTGTTGATTTGGGAAACAGTAATTTTATCTTCGTGCAGAATGTTGATAATGTTGAGTGGCCAACAAATGTGAAGCTCAAAGAACTCAAAGAAAAGACGAAAGCATGATAGAAAGGCAGCGCTGGGACTCAAGGGAGTCCATTAAATAGCGCTGCACTTCCTTGCCTTGGCTTTGAGTTGATTGAGAAGTAAGGCAAAGAGGAAGACAGATGACAACTACAATAACCCCTTTATTATAGATAAGGAGAATGCTGGGAAATGGGGGTCACAGTTCCAGCAAGTGGGGATCATGATGCTGGCCTTCAGAATCAGGAAGAGGCTCCTGTGTCCCCAAGTGATGGGCAGCGCTGGCCTGAGGCAGGACCTTGGGCTCCAGCAGAGCTGACCCTTGGGAAGCTCAGCATGGGGAGGAGCTGGCTCCAGGTTGGAGGAGGGGCGGGGGGCGGGTCACCTCTCCCAGGTTGTCCTTCCAAATTCTCCAGTGTTAAAGAGGAGGAGGGGGCACAATGTGGCCAGGAGCGTGACCCTAAAGGAGGGGGAGGAAACCTTAGGGAAACTTCATAATTGTATTTAATGTCTAGAAATATGTCAGCAGAGATGTAAATTAACTTGCTTTTCTTTTGTTTACATTTCTAGATTCTGAACTATCAGAACACCACCTTCTTTGGAGGAGATCATATATCCATGATCGATTACCTCCTCTGGCCCTGGTTTGAGCGGCTGGATGTATATGGGATAGCTGAGTAAGTCATTTGACCGTGTGGTTGCAAATGCACTGAGTGACAATGGCTAAGATGGTCTGTGGGCCCTTAGCATCTCCCCGTGGACATGTCTCAGGATGTATGTGAAACAAGATCAGGGTTTCAAGCCACCAGAATGTGATTCCTTGTTCAGAACATACCTGTGCTTCTCTCCCACTACCCACAGACGCACACGTTATCTACAGTTCTGCAGATGAGGCTCTGTTGCAAAAGCTCCCACAGCCTCCACAGCCTGTCCCACGCAGGGGGTCATGCACACGACTCTGCAGCTCCCCCCAGCCCCTGACTCGTCCTGCTGCGTCTCCCAGCAGAAATCATGCACCTGAGTCACATCTCGCTTCCCTGAAGAGTCATCCTCTAGAGAGGCATGTCCTTTAAAAAAAAGATTTTAAGCCCAGTACTTGGAAAGCTGAAACAGGAGAATCGCAGGTTTGAGGCCAGCCTCTGCAAGGCCCTCAGCAACTTAGCAAGACCCTGTTTCAAAATAAAAAATAAAAAGGGCTGGAGGTAAAATACCAGCTTTGTTATCCCCAAGCGCAGAGAGACATTGGATGTGTGCTGACACCAGCTCTGATCTCTGTCGGCCGCGTGGTGGGTGCTGGACATTTCCTGGTGTTTGGAAATGGTCCTGAAGATCAGACATAACATACTTGGTTATTTAAATTCACTCTCAGAAATGTAAGTTACAAGAACCTGTCTCCTTGGAGGACAGAGCGTTGAGCCACAGAGTAGGAAGCTTCACACTAGTCCTGGGCTCCCCGGCCCCAGCTATATTATGTTAGCCTTGCATGCCCTAGACCTGAATTCCATGATCCATCTTTGAAAGGGCCTTGTCAGCTCTATTATTTCAAGTTTCATGATCATTTTATTCATTTAAAAATATTTTGGTAACTACTTGCCTGTATCTTTTTCGACCGCCCTTCAGTAAAATCCTCAAATGACCCAAGAATATTTGGTCCAGAGAGTTTGTCTTATTATTGGCAAACAATGAAGCAGGTATCTTATTTCCCCCGGAGCTTCAGTCCACAAGTATCTCACTCTCTTGTTGGAAGCAAGCAACAACTTCTGTAATCCACAGACCACATATAACTGTTCCAAAAATGAGATTTTCCTCCAGTAAGTGATCATGCTTACTTGATAATTACCAAGACAAATGCATTTCCCAAATAAACTCATATATATATATATATATATATATATATATATATATATATGTTTGTTGAAAATCTAAAAGGCAATGACTGTCCCTTTTCCCAGTGCCTTCCGAATGGGATGAGCTGACACCTCTTTTCTCTCTTGCAGCTGTGTGAATCACACCCCAACTCTCCGGCTCTGGATAGCAGCCATGAAGCGGGACCCCACGGTCTGTGCTCTGCTCATAGATAAGAACATTTTCATGGGCTTCTTGAATCTCTATTTCCAGAACAACCCGAATGCCTTTGATTTCGGGCTGATTTGCTGAGCTTCACGGCCCCCCTTCGCTACCCAGAATTCCCAGCATGTTGTGATTCTGCATCAGAGGTTGTCTTGGGAGTTGATCTGTCTCTGTTCCTTTACTTGGAGGTTCCCAATAAAAATGGAAGCAGAAAAAGTGTACTCTTTCTAATAATCATTCATCAGACTCCTCTCGTCTATAGCTTCTAATGATTCTCTAGAGAGTGCCCGGTGCTAATGTCTAAACACATTTGGGGAGCCAGTGTATTTCCTGGCTCCTTGGCCTTTGGCCCAGTTTGATGTCCAGATTATTGGTAGTGGTACTGATGTTGGGGTTCAGGGCCTGCCTAGGTTGGGTGTCTGTCACTGGTGAGAGGAAAGCTTGAGAAAAGGGAGAGGGAAGAAGAATGCACTCCACACCCGAAAGCCTTCCTTTTGATGAATGAACACTGCCGTCCATGTGGGCAGGCACGAGCATCGTTCTCATTCGGACTCTGGCTGTGGGCCTGGGAGACACCAAGGGCCTTGTGACTGGAAAGAATTCCAAAGCAGGAAGCGAAACACCGTTTATCACCCTGGACTAAGTACGTCAGAATAGCGCTGGTGCTGTCGGGGTTCAGGATGTCTCCTAGAATGTTCTGTAGCCGGCATCCTGCCTTAAAAAATACCCACACCCCAAGTTCGGTCAAAGGTCACTCTGTTGGATTTGCGTCACATGCTGTTTCAATTTGTCCCAACAGATGCCCCTGGTTGCTGGTTGAGCACCAAGCCCAGGGCCACGTGGGGGATAAGGTTGACAAAGACGCGGGCCCTGCCGCACAGGAGCCTCTCATCTCTCCATCATCTTGGTTGAGGTTTTAAGCCTGGTATTTGGAGCTGCTTGTCTGTCAGTGAGGATGCTTGGCTCTGACATGCTCCTCCACCAGGTTGTCCAGGCAGTATTGTGCCACCAAAGACCGTGAAGAGCTGGAGATGGCTGGGTGTGCCAGGGGGCCTTTGCCTGGGAGCTTCCATCGCCTCTGCTAGAGGAGGGGGACTGAGACTGTCTGATGCTAAGTTTTTATTTTATTTATTTATTGCTCTACCCCCGAACTACACCCCCAGCCCTTTTTATCTTTTTTTTTGAGACAGGGTCTCCCTAAGTTGCCCAGGCTGGCCTTGAACTTGCAATCTTCCTGCCTCAGCCTCCTGAGACTCTGGGATCATAGACCCAGAGACTTGTCCTCACCAGGCCCCACCGGGCCCAGTTCTGATGCTGTTTTATCTCAGTGTCTCACACTGAATATTTTTCCCCAGATTCGCAGCCGTGTGCTGAGACCAGTCAGCAGCAAGTGCCACATTTTGACTTGTTCCTGCCCACAGAGGAGCTGTCCACTGCCCCTGCCTCTGACTCAGTCCAAACCAGCCCTCCATTCCTCCCACATCTCAGCCCGGCCCTGCATCTGCTGGCTCTGGGCATATTTTGCCCCGTGTAAATAGTTACCAGGATTTGCTCCGTGCCAGGTGGAGAGAGCATGCCTGCTTGGTGAAGTGGCCTGGCCAGCCAGAAGAGGCATCATGTGACTGGCAGTCTGCGGTACCATCTGCTCAGGATGTGGTGCCCTGTTGCCATGGCGCCCGAGCCAATGCCAGCAAAGTATGTGAATCACTGTTTCCCTGGGATCTGCGCTGGGAAAGAGGAGCATCGTCTCCTGGGGCCTCTCCTACGACTTTGGGGACTGACCAGCCTTTGCAGGTGTAAACCCTGTGCGCTAGTGACTCTTTGGCATGAGACCCAAATTGCTGTTGATGTGACAGAAGATGGCATGTCTCTTGGTGGTCAAAACAAAGGTGTTCTCTTTCGGGACTCCATGTACTAATTTGGAAAGCTTGATGAACCAGGAAATAAAGGATGGAGAAAAGTGCTCATGGGGAGATGGCGGGCTGATGGCACGCAGCCCAGCTTGGGATCTGAGTGCCTTTTGGGCAGGCATGTTCTCTGCAGGTGGCCACCGTTCTGGTCACATGCACTGCCTCCCCCGCCTGACCCACCCACAGGAAACTGAGTGGCCGGCCTCTGGATGGAGCCAGGAGGACTTAGCCTGCAGGAAAGAGGGAGAGGTAACTAAATAATGCACCACAAAGAGCTCTTATGGGGTGGAGGCAGAAATAATACATATAGGTTAAAAAATACAATGATGTAAAAAATAGAGAATCTATTTTCTATCCCAGAGATAACCTCCTTTAACAGTGAGTGCATATCCTGTAGGCAGCATTTTTAATATACTTTTATTGGTGCATTATAGTCTCACACCGTAATGCAGTTCATAGTGATAGTGACATACGTGCACACAGCACTTGGTGGGCTTTCCCCGGGCTCCCTCCCCAGTTCCCCCTTCCTCATACAGGGTATTGAGGTTGACATGGGTATTCTCATATATGTACATAGTGTCAATGGAAGTAATTCCTTCATTGATCCTCCCTCTCCCCCTTACCTTCCCTGGCTCCAATGAGGTTTCTCCTCCATTATCTGAAGCCTCTCTTGTATCCCGATTACTCCCTAGCTTCTGCATATTAGAGAAAACATATGACCCTTCACTTTCTGTGACTGGCTAATCTCACTTAACATAATGTTCTTCAGGTCCTTTCATTTTTGTGGGAAGCATTTTAAACCTCAGGATTCGAGATGACAGAGAGCTGTATCTCCTGCAGACTGGAGAAAGGGGGGATGAGTCGAACGACAGCAGCAGCATTCGAGAGACCTCATGGTCACAGTTGATTTTAACATCAGATGGACGCCCACAGGAGGCTGTGCGGCCTTCCCTTCCTTGGAAGGTCTTAACAGAGTCCAGCCTGGACTGAGCCCCTTGCATCCTAACAGGGCTGAGGGCGGAGGGAGTGTGTGGCTGGGACAGCTGGCAGCAGTGGTGGTGGCGGCGGGGATGGTGACTGAATGTTCCTTGAAATTCCTTCTAGCTCTGGAGTCCTCTGATGTCAGGTGGGGATGGACTGAATGTTACTTGAAATTCCTGATCTCAGACGACAAGTGGCTGTGAGTGTTAAAGGAGATTCCACCTAGATTGTAAAGTACAAGCTAGAGCATCCCCTTCAATGCTGCAGGGACCCCCGAATGTGACTCCCACATTGCTCTTTGGAGCTTTGCTGGGGGGGGTTCCCTTGATTTCAAGGCCTCCCCTGGCCCAGGTGTCTGAGCCCACTTTGCCCTTAGCAGACAGCTTCCTCCAGAGGGTGTGGCTGGGTCACGACAGTCAGCTCCCTGCCTTACATACATGCACGGGCAGGAAAGAGGCATTTCCAGGCCAGCCTGAGGACAAAGCAGCAGAGGTCAGGGATCAGCTCAGTGGCCAGGCTGCCCCCCAGGGAACCCTGAGCAGGGGCAGCCTCCCTCCCAGCCTCCCAGGATGGGGGGTGGGGCAGGAGGTTTGGGATAGGAGAATGGTTATCCGCTAGTGCTAACAGCCTTTGCTAAATCTGGGCTTAATATAGGGTTATGCTCTGGGGCATGGAAATCTCTCAAAAGTGTGCGTGCGTGCGTGTGTGTATGTGTGTGTGCGTGTTTCTTTGCGTTTCTGCCATATGAGGCAGGTAATAGGGTGAATAATGAGGAAATAACTAAATGTTAAGGGTGGGAGGTATTTTTTAAATTTCATTCTAAAATAAATGGTCGTTGGATATTTATGTGCTAAACAGAAAGGCTGTCTTTGGGGTCTTCATCTGAGCAGCTGTCGCCGATGATGTAAAAGCAGCGGAAGGAGGAGCATGGGGGACCCACAGATATCCAGGTGCGGCGGCAGCAGGGGTTGCTTACCTGGGAGCCAGGGAAAGGGTTCACGGGGGCTCGGCTTTGGGTTGTGGAGGAAGGAATGAGGGATGTCAGAACAATAATACACCTTCTGTTTACTGAGTACTTACTGAATGCCAGGGACTGTACATACACTACTTATATCTCACAATCTTGTGAGGCGAGTGATAATTGCTCCCATTTTACAGGTGGGCAAACTGAGGCTTCAAGGTGGCATAACTCACTCACCCAGGTGGCACATGGCTGGCAATAGAGAGCTGGGGTTTGTGCAGGTACCGACTCCAGAGTCTGTGCCCATGACCCCAGTGCTCCTCTACCTCCCTGTCTCCAGTGCTCCTTGCTTCTGCCCTCCTGACCTGCTTTCACTTTCCTGTAGATTGGGAGACTCTGGAGGCAAGATTCTGTCCCCTTGGTTTTATCTCCATGGCTTCTGCACAGAGCCTGGCATTCGGGGTGTATAGTAGTGATGGCCACTCAGTGGTTTATGAATGAGCAAACGCAGGAATACATGATAGAATACATGATAGGCTGAATGACTGAATGAATGAGTACCGGGGCCCCACCCAGGAGCGCACCATGAGGCAGTGTCGGTGTTTCCCCTTTGCTGTCTAAAGGGGAATCAGAGTCTCGGGACAGCAGCGGGGTCCTGCCAGGCACCCCAGCCCTGACTCTCTTCTGGCTCTGGCTATTGCTGATCTAGGCTCTGGCTGTTCTCCCACGGCAGAGGGCCTAGGGGAGCAGAGGGGTCAGAAGGGCTGAGGCAAGAGACCCTCACTATTCTCTCAACTTGGGGGCAGTGCCCCAGGCCCCTCCAGTGAGGTCACAAACATTTCCTGAGCACCTAGCAAGCATCTGGCCCCAAGGCAGGTGTGAAAGAAACAGATCTTGCTGGTCCATGCTGGGTGCTCAGGGAGCCCCCAGGAAAGACAGCCTCACGCTGGGAAACCCTGACGCCACTGGACAACCAGGAGGTAGCAATGGGCCATAAGGAGCTCTCCTAAGAGCAAAGGTAATAAATAATGGCTGCTGGGAGCTGGATGTGGTGGCACATGCCTGTAATCCCAGTACTTGGAAGGCTGAGACAAGAGGATCACAGGTTCAAGACCAGCCTCAGCAACTCAGCGAGACTGTCAGCAACCTAGTGAGACCCTATTTCAAAACAAAAATAAAAAAAAGGGTTGGGGTTGTAGCTAAGAGGTAGAATGCCTCTGGGTTCAATCTGCTGTACCGCCCCCCCCCCCAGGCTGCTGGGTTTGTTGTTATTCTTCAGGGCCTAAGTGATTTACACATACCCCTTCATTTAATGTTCTCAATGACTCTTTGAGGTGGGCAGGACCATTACCATTTTACAGTTGAGGAAACTGAGGCAAAACCCAGGCTCATTGTGTTATTCAGCTTTTCATCACTGTGACCAAAATATCTGGTAAGAACAACTTAATGGAAGAAAGATTTGTTTTGGTCTCATGGTTTCGGAGGTTTAGTCCATGGTTGGCCAGCTCCAAGGCAGAACCATCATGGCAGAAGGGCACGGAAGAAGAAAGCGTTCAGTTCATGGCAGCTGGAAGCAGAGAGAGCAGAGAGGAGAGAGGAGAGAGGAGAGAGGAGAGAGAGAGAGAGAGAGAATGAGAGAGAGAGGGCCAGGGACAGACACAGTCCCCGAGGCCACGCCCCCAGTGACCCATCTCTTCCAGCCACACCCACCTCTGCACCTTGCTGCATGGGGACCTGGCTTCCAACACATGAGTGTTTTGGGGGTCATTCTAGATTCAAACCACAACACTCATAGAAATGGTGATATTTGCAATGCTAGGATGAGGCAGTGCTGGGATTTGAACTCAGAGCCCAAGTTCTTAGCCCCTGTGATGTTTACATGAATGTGGAGCCTCAGTCTTGAGGGAGGATAGAAGAAATAAGAATAGGTAGAAAGGAGACTAGCGAGAAAGGAAAACGAGACAGTAGTTTTAAATCTAAGAACTTCCTTGAGCACCCTCTCCTTTATGCCCCAAGCCCGTTTTCCTCCAGACATGAATTCTTAAAAAGCCCATGAATCTTATAGTCTTATGAGTCCAGTTAACTAATGCCCACACACATTGCTAGTGCACACAAGGCATTTTCTTTAGACTAAATAAAGCCAAGGGAAAAATACCATTAAAGAATCTTGATCTGGGAATAGTCCAGGCATGATCTATTGATTGGATGGTGTCAACCTGGAGATCCTGAGAAGAAAAGACCACCGTGACCCACCCGGTGCTCCATGATTAAGAGAACTCAGCCCACCCGACAGATGTCACCGCCACGTCACTCACGATTCACTACTTACAAAATTTCCTTTAACTAGAGCCCAAGACCCCAAAGCACCTCTCGCCCTTGAGCACCCCACTTCCTCTCCCTTTGTGTGTATCCTGTTCTGTTGCTTGCCTTTCTGAATAAATCTCCTTGCTTTCCTAAATAAATCTTTGCTTTTGCTTCTTGATGTGTCCTGAAATTCCTTTCTGCAGCATAAGAACCTGCCAGGGCCGTTGAGTTGAGGTCCCCTTTTCTCTTCTGGGGACCCCCTTTGACCCCTGTCTGCTGACAGTCTCACCTGGAGATGTCAGTACCTAGTGGGCAGGCCTCAAGTGTGGGCCTCCATGTTGGGAGGGTGCATGCAGATATGGGGGGACTGCTCTTCCTTGGTTCTCTGGATCATTAAACATTGAGATCTCCTGGATGCGTGGAGCTTGCGCAACTTCCCTGCCTAGCCACATTGTAAATTGCCACAAAGGGACAAATCCATGGAGAGGGCTTCTTAGGAACTGCACTGGGCAAAGCCATGGATGTCAACAGGACTGGCCCCGAGTCTGGCTTTACTTAGGGCATCTGCTGTGGTCTGGCTGGCCCTGATTCCTGGGTGGCGTTATGTAGAGTATGTATGTGCTGACTCACCTCATGATGACCTTAGGGCTGATCTGCAGCCTCCAGACTCCTGGGGGGCTGACTCAGCACTAGTCATGCCTTTTGGAAGAGAGCCAAGGCCACTGCCAGCCCTTGGGGGGGTCCAACCACGACACTATCCCAGCAGAACCTTGATCTCAATCTGCTCTCGGGGACTAGGTAAGCAGCGAGACTGGGGCCACACACAGCTAGTTGTGAATAGAGCCGAGGGTGGCTGGTGAGAGGAAGCAGGAAATGGGTCTTTGCTTTCTATTTCTATTTTAAAGTTGCCCTAAGAGAAACTGAAAATATCACTGACCCATGGGTTTCAAAGAAACAGATGGAACCAAACACCTTCCAAGCCCCCTCGTGCCCCTCTCCTGCACATCTCATTTTGCTTTTAAGACCTACTTTTTTCCACGGAGAAAAGAACTGTCTTTGAGCATCTCTAAGGTTTCTGTGGTTCTATCTTGCTGGGAGATAATTTGTTGTTGACAGTTTTATTTTCTGGTTTCTTTGTGGGGCTGCAGAGGGACATCAGAGGGATGACAAATGCTATTTTCACCTATAAAGCAAGGCCTCACGTGGTGCAGGAGGAAATAAACCAACCCCGGGCTCAGATGAATGGAGTATGAGCATTTGGGAGACAGAACAAAAAAACGGGTGGATTTGGTTTTCTTTGGGGAGGCGCTTCACGTTCGATAAGGGAGCGAAAATGGTTACAGCTCAAACTCGAAGCTGATCTGCTGTACCCCTCAGGTAGGCCTCAGAGCCACGCGGTTTCACTTACAATCACCACCCTTCGTGGCTCTCTGACTTACTCTGTAGCCATTGGTCTTGTCTTCCTCGTAGACCCGGATCCTCGGGGACAGAGTCCTTGTGTTATACCTTTGTTCCCCACATAGTGCTCAGCCCAGGGCAAGCACATCCGCTGCTCAGTACTGGGTTAAATTTTGTTTTCCTTACCTTTTTTTGTGTGTGTATGTGGTACTAGGGATGGAACGCAGGGGCATTCTACCTCTGAGCTACACTGCCAGCCCTATTTTATTCTTTTATTTTGAAACAGGGTCTCACGAATTTGCTGAGGTGGCCTCGATTGAGCCTCCTGTCTCGGCCTCCTAAGTACTGGGATTACAAGCGTGTGCCACCATGCCTGGCTTTCCTTACTTTTTTTTTTTTTTTTGTACTGGGGATTGAACCCAGGGACATTGTACCTCTGAGCCACACCTCCAGCCCTATTTTATGCATTTGTATTTTGAAACAGGGTCTCACTAAGTTGCTGAGGCTGGCCTCCAACCTATGATCCTCCCGTCTCAGCCTCCTGAGTACTGGGATTACAAGTGTGCACTACCATGCCCAGCATCTTTTCCTTACTCTTGAGTCTTGATGACTGAAGAAATCCCTGGCAATAGTTTCTTCTTATGGGAAGATGCTTGGTGGTGAATCCACATACAGCACGTTGCTAAGGACAGAATATAGATTACCAGGAAAGGGTCACTTCAAAATAGGCTTGTGCAAAGATGTCCATTCCAGTGCTTCTTACAATAGGGAAAAATAAAAATGGAGGCAACTTGCATATTCCTCAGTAGAGGAGGTTGGGTAAACTGAGGCACATGTACATATATAATGAGATAGTGAGAACTTATTTTAAAGAAATAGATAGAGCCAAATGTTAAAAAAAGTCCAAGAAAAGTTAGATGGTGTGATGCTATCTATGTAAGAGAACAAACAGGAGGTACACACAGATGTGATATACATACATAGAAAACTTTTGGAAGGATACACAAGAAACTTAATATTGGTTATCTCCGGGGAATGGACTCAAGTCAGAAGTGGGAACTGTTATGTAACTTGATATATTTTTGTCATGACTAGTACTGTTTTTATTTTAAAAAAGAAAAACAAACTACTTAAAAGAACAAGCTGTCTTTAGATAGCAATGAGAAGTTAACTCTGAACCAGGCCCGCCCTGGAGGTGGGGGCAGGGCAGGTGGGGGGCGGGTGGGGATGAGGCCTCCCATGGGTGCTTCTTGGCTCTCTGCATGTGGCCTGCCGCTAGCCAAACCAAATAACCTTCCAGCTCTATCCCATGAGGTGGAGACTAGACGGAACATGGGAATGTTCTGGGCCTCAGCCTTGGACAGACTGAAGCTAGGATTTCCTGGATGTTCACTGACCACTGCCAGTCACCAACCCTGCTCTGGAAGACGGCCACATTCCCCCACAGCATCTCACGGATACTGATCACATAACTAAGGACTCCATAGCTTTGGGGTGAATCAAGTTACTGTCTCACTCAAAAACCACCAATGACTGGTGCGGTCATGCATGCCTGTAATTCCAGTACTTGGGAGGCTGACACAGGAGGATTACAGTTTCAAGGCCAGCCTCAGCAATTTAGTGAGGCCCTCAGCAACTTAGTGAGACTGTTTCAAAATGAAATAGGGCTGGGGGTGAAGCTCAGAGGTAGAACATTCCTGGATTCAATCCCCAGTCCCCTTAAACAAAACAAAACAAAACAAAATGACTAATGGCTTGCCACTGTTTGTTGTATGAAGTCCAGATTTACCTCAGATTAGCATTCAAGGCCTCCCGTGGCTCATCCCCATTCTACCATTTCTACTTTGCCACATATTTATCAGCCTTGCCCGATTGCAATCCTCACTGCTACTTACCCCTGTGTGACCCTAGACAAATCACTCAAACCTTCTGCACCTGTTTCTTCATCTGGAAAACAGGGAAGACGATAACAGCACCTAACTGTGCTGGCGTGGACGGGGAGCTCACGTGTGAGCGGTAGATGAGGGGGCCTGGCGTGCGGCAGGTGCTGCTCCAGCACTGATGGTTCTGGCTGCAGTGCCCCACCTGGTCACAGTCCTACCCACCTTCCAGAGGCTACATCAGCCAGCACCCACCATGAGGCCTTCGCTAGACACCTCAGGGACCAGTGGTTTTCGGACTTCCAGAATTACCCAGGGAACCTGGTGATTCTTGGGCCCAGTTCCTACAGATTCCACTGCAGTGTGGCCCAGGAGTCTGCACCCAAGTGATGTGACATGTGGACAAACTGATTGGTCTTCTTGGAACCCACCAGCACTGCATTTTGGTCTTTTTTTTTTTTGTGGTGCTGGCGATTGAACCTAGGGGTTTTCTACCTCTGAGCTACACCCCAGTCCTATTTTATTTTGGAACAGGGTCTTGCTAAGTTGCTGAGGATGGCTTTGAATCTACGGTCCTCCTGTCTCAGTCTCCTGAGTACGGAGATTAGAGGCATGTGTCACCACACCCTGCTAAGAGTTTGGTTTTTCTTGTGGCACTTTTCACAGGCGACCACTTGGAAGGTCACCTTACTCTATCCCTTCCAGCATTAGTTCTCACCAGAGGATTGTTAGAAAAGCTGCAGGTAGGTCCTACTCAGCTCTCTGTTCCCTGGTTCAAGATGCAAGTGCTTGTTCCTATGTGTATCTCCACCATGTGACGCCAGCCGCTGCTGTCACCAGGGACCAAACAGGGCTGCCCAACCTTGAACCGAGCCTCCAAAAATGTGAGTGAAATACCTAAAAACCTCTTTTCTCTCTAAGTATCCAGCCTCAGGTATTTTATTATATTAATGAAAAGCTAACTAATACAAAGGGGCTGGGACTCTTGAGGAACAATGCTAAGTAAACTCTTGGCCTTGGGCAGGCCCTACTGTACTTGTCAAGAAGTATAGCAAACGCAGTCTGAAATATTCTGCCCAGCAAGTGGGCAGATGCCAGGTGTAGTCAGCATCTTTGGGAAGGAAAAGGGAGACCTCAGAGAAAGAGGGTGGGAGGTGTCCTTAAAGGCCCATGTGCCCTAGAGGACTAGAGCGCCTCCAGTTTATAAGGCAGTCTCTTTCTTTCTCTTGAGTACTGGGTATCATTGAACCCAGGGGTGCTTTACCACTAAACTATACCCCCAGCCCTTTTTATTTTGAGACAGGTTCTCACTAAGTTGCCCATGGTGGCCTCAAACTCGCAATCCTCCTGCCTCAGCCTACTGAGTAGCTGGGATTATAGCTGTGTGCCACTGTGCCTGGCAAGGTGGTCCCTTTCTTCAGACACCAAAAGCTCCCCGTTATTTCCAGCTCTTCACACATATCAGCTCTGTGAGGGAAGGTCTTGTGCTGGGCTCTGCCCTACAGTGGCTTGCAAAGGCCCTTTCTGGAACTCTGCAGGCAGCACACTGACCGCCTCCAAGACAGAAATGTTCCAATTTGTTATTTTTAAAAGTTTCCTGAAAGTGTAAGAATAAAAGAGCGAGAGCTTTTGCTTGTCAATAGGAAATGCACCCGGTCCCCAACCTTGCCCCGGGGGCCACGCGGATTTCCTGAAGCTAAAAGCAAACGCCATGCCCGTTTCTACTCCTTGTGAGAATTTAATTCTTCCTTTAATATAAATAAGGCAGCATGAAACACCAAGAGCCCCGCTGCTTTCTGCTTCAGAAGCAGCTTTGGTGCATAACAGAGCCCTGTTTCCCACTGAGTTCTGTATAAACAAGATGCCAGAGGTATTTTTTTGAGTGAACTTTCTCCTGGAAGCAACGGGGAAGCAGAGGGAGATCAGCCTTGCTCTTGGCTTCTGGAGGCTGGTTCTTGGTTGCTGGAGTCTCTTCAAAGCACAACAGGAGAAGGATGAAGAAAGGAAAGGCACAGGCCACAATAAATAAGGAAATCTGCCCTGATACTAGAAATGAATCCCGAGGGAACTGAATCCGGAGGGAACGGTTGTCTCCGGGCTGCTGTCAGAGCCACACCTGAGCAGGGTCATCCCTCGGGTGCTGAGCTGAGGCTGTGGCGGGGTACCCAAGCCCAGGCTCCGTCTACTTCCTGCTCACACAAGGACAAGTCCTACGGGATCCGCTGCACTGATCGCAGGCAGCGGAGTCTCCTCACCTTGGTGGACTAATGGTTCATCTTCTGGAGCTCTCCAGGGCTGGGTAAGAGATCGTGCCTGGGTTTATGGGAAGGAGCTCCACTCTTCATGTCAGGTGAGCCAAGGCACCTGTCAGTTGGTTATGCTGTCTGGGAGGCAAGGCCAGCTTAAGTCCTGGAGGAAGAACGCAGGGACAGCCCCACTCCTTGTCCCCATTCCCTCCTGGACCTCAGGCGATGTTGAGAGAGGACATCTCCAAGGGCCAGTGAATCCCAGGTGGAGGAGAGCCCCCGATCCTCCAAACCAGGTCTGGAGAGGAGCCCAACTCTCACCCCAGGCTCTGGTGCCTGCCCAGGACCTGTAGCCCCCAGCGGTGCTGAGGTGGCCTCTGAATCCTGGGGCTGTATCCGCAGTGCCCACACAGGTCCCCAGTCAGCCCAGCCTCCGCCAGGCTCTTTAGATGGGGGTCATCTGTGTGCTCAGCAAGGCCATGCAGAGAGGTGGGCTCTGCGCAGTGAGCAGGTCCCCTGCAGTGAGGAACTGGGAGCGGTGGTTTTGGGGCTGCGGATGGGAACTGGGCTTCCCGAGCAGTTCTTGCTTCCAAGCCTGCTCCTATCCTAGGACTGGGACCCTGAGGACAGCTCTGGGCTACAGCAGTCCTAACCTCAGGCCTCTGCAACTTCCTCTGAAGTGGGCCAGACTGCAAGCCAGAGCCTAGCAGCCCAGGAGCCAGGCTCTGTCCCTTGCCCCAGGCTCCCTGTGCCCCTCTTCCTCTAGCTCAGCTTCCGTCTTCACCATGCACCCTCCCCCGACTACACTGTTGGCCAGAGACCAGCTGAGGAGAGAACAGAGAGAGGCGAAGACCACTGAGCCGGCATCCGGCATGGTCAACAGTACCAGGTGCTGGGGACAGAGCATGCTGGTGAAGGCGCACCCGAGGGAGAGGCCAGCCTCAAGCTCTCCGCCATCAAGTACCCAATTCTGTGTAGCAGAGACATCAGCCAACGGGGGCCTCCAATCTGTACCAGGTCTCTTCTTCAAGTATAAATAAGTGGCAGCCACCACGGGACTTCCATTGTGCAGGATATGGGTCAAAGGTTGTGAATTCCCACATCTGTCCCTATTCGTGCTTTGGCTGCAGATGGCTGGGGCCCAGGTTTCCTAGGAACAGGGTGCTGGGTCTAAGCATGAGTCCCTGGCAGCATTCTCGTAGATTCTCTGTTGATACAAAGCACAAACTGGACCTGAGATGCAAAAAGGATTATACTCAAATCAGCACCTGCGCTCTCTCCCACTCAGTGTCCACAAAGTATTCTGTCATCATCTTGGCCGTTCACGGTGACCCAAAAGCACATTGCAAAGGACTGGTCCCCTAGCCCAAACAACAGCTTTACCAACAGACCCCGATGGCAGGAAAGCAAACCAGCATCCACTTGGAACTCTCGTTTCCTCCACACTGTAGGACCTGGCTTCCTGGCAGGCTGCACCTCAGCTCCTTACCAAGCCTGCCATGTTCCCAAGATAGGGTTACAGAGCCCCAGCGATGTGCACTTGAGGGGTGCCCTCCCTCCTGGCCCTTGATTCCCACATGCTCTACAAGACGACAGCTTTGGGGGGCAGGCTGGCATGGTCAGAGGGGACATGTAGGGAATACTCGCTGATGAGAGCCGGGGCGTTCTTGAGCATCTCATAGAAGGAGTCCACTGTCCTGCGGTAGAGACTTCGCTGCAGGACGAAGGGCCGGAAGAGGTTGAGCGGCTCGGCCCTGCGCACGGCCTCGGGGAGTCCCATGGCCTCGGGCACCTTGCGATTGCCCACGAAGAAGTGGTGGAGCTTCTTCTCCAGCAGACTCTTCTCCAGGAAGCCGAGCAGCTCGTGCAGGCGGGCGTTCAGTTGTGCGGCCTTCCAGTCAGAGGCCCGCCGGGAGAGCAGCAGGTGCAGCAGGGCCGTCTTCAGGTGGTAGCTGTGTAGCCCGCTGGGGCCGGTCAGGCGGGCCTGCTTGGAAAGCAGGAAGGAGGCGATCTGCAAGCAGCTGAGGTGGCAGGCCCCCTCGGGCAGCGCCTTCGATGTCATCCTGAGGAAGTGTCGCTCGTAGACAGCAAAGGACAGGAGCCAGTCGGTGCTGGAGGCCGGGGTGCCCCCGCAGGGCTCCCTGGGAAGGTGGGAGACAAAGTACAGGTCGGAGTCGTCACACTGGATCACGGGAATCAGGTCGAAGGGCATGGACTTGCCTGAGCGGAACTTGATTTTGAGGGACCCGGGGGTGTCCAGGTGGCCAAAGGCCAGGTCAAACTCGTACTTGCGGGCGATGCGGTGCCAGGCTCTGGTGAGGGCCGTCTGGAACCACTTCATGACCTGCATGGTGTCTAGGAACGGGGACTCTCTGGCACACAGCAGCTCCTCCATCTCCCCGCCAGGCCGTGCCCTGCCGGGCTTGCTGTGGAGGAGGCACAGCATGTCTTCCCCCAGCTTGGTCTTGCCGCAGATGCAGCCCAGCGCATCCCCGTCGGCCCGGCCCACCTTGATCTGGCCATAGCCCTGACGGTCCAGGGGCACCGAACGGCGGGAGTACCAGAGCTCGGGGTAGAAGCGGTAGGGCTCCGGGGGCGTGAAGGGCACAAACAGGCGGCACAGCAGCGGCCTGTCCACCTGCCAGTTCTCGTACATGCTGTCCACGCCGATGAAGTCCTCCACCTCCATGTCGGTGTCCCGGTTGCAGAGGCTCCTCAGAGCTTCCAGCAGGTCGTCCACGAAACCTTCCACGAACTCCCGGGTGCGGGCGGCGTCGGCCGTGGCGCTCCGGATGCAGCGCTCGTAGAAGTGGTCGAGCGTGGCCTTATTGGGCAGGGTGAGGCCCCGCAGCGGGGCGCCCCCCAGCCCGGGCAGCTCATCCTCGTCCCCACCCAGGCACTCGGGCATGGGCCCGTCCTGGTGGTCCTGCCGCCACACCTCGATGATCAGGAAGAGGATCATGCAGAGGGTGCTCCAGAGGTCCCAGGCCACTATGGCCTCCTGCTGCTGCTGGCTCTCCTCCGCCACCCGCTCCAGAGCCTCCTTCTCGGCGGCCAGCTGCGCCACCTCCTCCTCCAGGCGCAGCTGCTCCAGCTGCAGCTTCTCTTGATGCGCCTGCATCTTGCGGATGATCTCCTCCTCGTTCTCGGGGACCGTGGCGTTCTCCCGTGGGAACAGCAGTGGGTGGTTGATGATGGCCGTCACCACCACCAGACACACCCGGAAGAGTCCCATGGCCATGGCTGGAGTTTTCCTGGAACAGAAAGATCACCGGTCACATGTACTTCCCTCAACGCCACTCCTCCCAGAACCCTGGCACCAGCCTCTTTCCCACAGAGCCGTGAGTATCTTGGTTCTTCTCCTACCCCACCCGGATGCCTGGTCCTGTCGTCGCCTCCGGCTGCTTCTTCAGTCTGGCATTAGGAGCAAGGCCTACACCTGTGGTAGACACTGCTTTCTGTCTGCCAGGACGTTCCTCTTGCAGCTGACAGCACCCCTCTGACCCTGGGAGCCAACCCTTTTCTCTACTGGGTCCTTATCCTGGTGTAGGGATACCCCCCCCCCCCAGCTCTAGGGGTGAGTAGATAACCCAGGCCCAAGGCAATGTACCATTCCACACACCCACCCCAGCAACAGCCACGGTGATTGGTTCTTCAATGACCATATGACCTAATTGAGCCAATGGGAGACAAATACAGGATTTGCTGGACCAATGGGGAGAAAGTCTCACCCTGTCACTAGGGTACTAGGTAACAAGATTACACCTGTGGTGCTGGTGGCTCTCTAGCCACCAGGGAAAGGAGCCTGCCTGAGAGAGGCCAACACAGAGGTAAGCAGACCCCCCCCCCCATCCAGCCATGCATGAAGCCATTAATTCTGGGCTTTTCTAGTCATATGGATCAATAGAGAATTCCTTTTTCTTTAAGTCAGTTTGAGTTGTTTTCCATTACTCAAAATCAAAATAGTCCTGAATGAAACATCACCTTCCACCCCCCAGCCCCAGTGCATTCCATCTGGTGAATGCATCTTCCTGCAACACAGTAAAGCCCAGAGGTTAAGAACATGAGGTTCCAAAGCTGGCTCTGTCATTGCATAGCTGTGTGACTCTGGGAATTGCGAACTCACTTCTCTGAGCCCCGGTGTCCTGGTGTAATAGGAAAGAGAGAGTGTTCCACAGGGTGATGGCACTGAGGTCACTGTCCCTCTCACAAGGCATCTGAACTTTAATTCTGACTTCTCAGTTGGGAAAGGAGGTGCTCTATTCCCCCAGGATAAATGAAATTTTTGGCCTTAAGTGACCTTCGGGGAAGGGTGATTTTTGCACTCTTTGCAATTCAAATTATGACCCACAGACCATCAGCTGCAATATCTCCTGGGAAATATTATTACTAGAAATGCAGAATCTCGGTCCCATTCCAGACCTACTCACTCAGACCCTGTATTTTTACACCGTCCATATTAAAGTCTGGGAAGCATTGTCTTACAGTCCCTAAGACAGTAGTCTCCCCAGCCCCGAGCCATAGTTACACTTTCTGAGGTTTCAGTTACCTATAGTCAACTGTAGTCTGAAAATATTACATGGAAATTTCCAGAGACGAACAATTCTTAAGTTTTAACTTGCAGCTGTTCTGAGTAGTGTGTTGAAATCTTGTGTACTGTTCCGCTCCTTCCTGCCTGGGATGTGACTCACATCTGTCCGGCATGTCCACATGGCATACGCTACCTGCCCGTTAGTCATTTAAGAGCCACCTTGATTATCAGATTGACTATTGCGGGAGCCCCATGCTTATGGTCAGGTAACCCATATTTTACTTAATAATCGTCCCAAAGTGCAAGATTGGTGATGCTAGCAGTTTGGGTATGCCAAAGAAAGCAGAAACGTGCTTCCTTTAAGGGAAAAGATGAAAGTTCTCAACTTTAGCAAAGAAAAAAAAATCATATGAAAAGGTTGCTAAGATTCTACAGAAAGAGTGAATCGTCCATCTGTGAAATTGTGAAGGAAAAAGAACTTTGTGTTAGTTTTGTTGTCATGCCCGCCTCAAACTGCAGAAGTTATGGCCACAGTGTGTGGTAAGTGGTGGACAAGTTAAGATGGGGAAAGGCATTAAATTTGTGGATGTACAGGAAAAACATAGTAATTATAGGGCTCAGCACTATCTGTGGTTTCAGGCGTCCAGTGGGGTTCTTAGAAGTATCCCCCTGAGATGGGGGGTCACTTCTGGAAAAGCCTAACATTGCATGTCTTCTCTTCCCAGCAGGCGACTCAGGAATTAACAATCTGCCCTTTCCACGCTTGTCCCGCCCCCTTCCTGCCTAGAACTTCAGCAAAGAGAGCAAATGGCCAAATGCAAGGTCCTGAGATTGTTCTTGGACAATAAAAAGAGCCCAGAGGGCTTTTCCCATCACCCGCCCCACCCCAGCAAGCCAACACCCGCTGATAGGATTTTCTGGGCAGGAGCACTATTCCCTTTGGTTTTGGCCCCTGACCTTGAATTTGCACAATAAAATTCTGTTTTGGTTTTTTTTTTTGGGGGGGAGTACTGGGGATTGTATCCAGGGGCATTCTATCTATCTCCTCCCTTTTTATTTTTTATTTGGAAACCCGGTCTTGCTAAGTTGCTGAGGCTAGTCTCCAACCTGCAATCGTCCTGTCTCAGCCTTACAGGTAATGGGATTATAGGCCTAGATGCACTTGCTGGTTTCTGCAGAGCAGGAAATGGGGGGCAGGAGAAAGTGGAGGAAGTTAGACTGCAAGGGAGGTGAGTCGGGGAGAAAGTACAGGGGCACCCAGCCAGCTTTTCATCCCCAAGCCAAGAAGCAGCGTGCTGGATAATTGCAGAAACAGGTCAGCCCTGGTTTCCACATTAGAGAAACAGTAATGGAAGATCTTGCCAGGGTGGTCCACGGCAAAACCGTGGACCTGGCTGATGAACTTGGATCAGAGTTTTAAGGTAAAGGCGTGGAGTGGCCATAGTGGATACCTGGCAGCAGCCAGTGAGGAGATAATTTGGGGGTCTGGATGTCCTTCAGGGCCTCTGTACCACAGGCAGCCACAGGAGGCTTTGATCAGCTACAGTGGCAGCCTTGGCAACTCCCAACCAGGAAGGGTGTCAGTTTCCATGTCAACTCATGGTAGGGTGCCACCAATCGTGGTGCTATGGCCACTGGAAGTCCTCCTCCTTGCTACCCAGCAGCACCCACTGTGCTACCCCTGTGCATCTTCGTTCCTGCCGGAGGATGACGGGCTCTGGAGCCTCCTCGTACTGAAGCAGGCCAAGTTCCGAATGCCAAACCAAGGGGTTAAGAGGATGGACTTGGAGGAAACAGATTGGATCAGAACCCAGCATGAGCACCTACTGGACGTGACCTTGGACAAATCACTCAACGTCTCCCAAACTCAGCCTCTTTATCTCAAACGGGAAGAATAACACCTGTTGCTATAAAGCCTGAACAGGATGATGCGCGTGATCTTGAACTCAGCGAAATGCTTGCCCCTGAGTGAGCTTTCTGATAAAAGGGTGGCCGTGATGAGATGGGAATACACCGCTTGCAGGGGTTCACAGACGCCCCTACAAGGAACTCTGGCAGGACGCAGGCAGCCCCCAGTAACACAGACGACAGTAGGGTTGCAATGAGACTGGCCAGGAGCATCAGGGAAACAGCACAGTAAGATGCAAGGTGCCTGGGGCTGTAGAGCCAGCACACCTGGCCTCGAGCTTCGGTTTTGCCCCTTGCCGCATGGCCTCGGGTAGAACACTCAGCTTCTCTGGGGTCCCAGTGCTTTACCTGTGAGGAGGAGTCCAGAACAGTCCCTCCTTCATGGAGATGTTGGGGAAGTCAAGTGAGATCACACATCTTGGGTGCTTAGCACAGTACCTGGCATAGAGAAGCCACTCCAGAAATACCAGCTCCCTTCCCTTCAGCCTCCACACACCTGCTTTCTCATGAGCCGCGCACATCAGCCCTGCCCAGGTCCCAGGGGCGTGGAGGAACCCACGCTCAAAAGTGCTTTGAAAGCACAAAATGCTGCACTGTTCTTGCTGTGCCTTGGCACATGGCTGGGCCTGCCCTGCCTCCCAGCAAGGGGGGAAAGGCCCGTAGAGCCTGGGATCCTCCTGCAGGTCGGGAGTTCCCGCGGGCTGACTCACCTCTCCCTTCAAACCACCTCCTTCCCAGGGATCGGATCCCAGATGGCCTTTGCTCCTCACTATACTCTGCACAGAGGGCTCTGTCTGCAGCACCCTGGGGACGGGGTAGGGCGGGCCAGGCTGAGACAGAGAAGGGGCTGTGGCTGCTCAGTGCCTACTACCTGGGGCTGAGTTTGGAGCCTCTGTTAATTCTTCCCACACCAAGTCACCAAGTCACTGCCCCGGTGACCCCAGGACAGAAGAACAGGAAGGGAATCAGGGCATGCTAGCTGGAGACCATGGGATGGGACGGGTAGTTGAGAGCCTCTCCTAAACTACAGATATGTGCATGTGTGCACTCGCGTGTGCAGACACATGCACAAACATCCCTCCCCAGATGGCCCCCTTCCCCCAATTCCAAAGATGTCAGCTTCTGCCTGGCTCCAAAGCTCTTACCTCTACCAGGCTGTCCCACACCTGTGCTCTCTGACATCAGTTGGTGGGTTCGGCTTTGAGAATAAACCTGGGTCATTTGGCGGGCTTTTGTCTGCTTGTCAGGAAGTTGACAGGAAGCCTGTGAATTCCTCTCCACCCCCGCCTCACCCACTGAGAGGGCGGCTCATGCAGTTCTCAGCTAAACTTAGCCTGGCAAGAGGCCAGGTCACGGGGCAATAGGTGCTGGGAAAAATGGCAAACTCTGGGTGCCCAGGCAGAGGGCTGCAGGTGGTGGCCAGGAGCCCAAGACCATGGAGAGAATTCCCAGGCTCTTTATTGGGGTCACTTATTCCTGTGCCCCACAGCTGTACAGCACTCCCCACCAAACCCACATCCAACAAACACCACTAAAAGTTATCCAATAACCACAACTTCCATCCTTAAAGCCCTCCTTCGATGTGCTGGGCACTGTCCACAGTGACCACTGTACTTTCTAAGAGGTGGGTATCATCCCTGTTTCGCAGAAGCATTTACCAAAGCCCAAGATGCTAAGTAATTTTCTAGCCACATGACTAAAAAAGTCACAGCCAGGCTGAAAGTCAAGCCCACTCCGTCTGCCCCTGCCTGCAGAGCCCAGGTTTTTTTCCACAGTGTTAGTGACGAGCATCACCTATGAGCTGGAGGAACCTGCTCGATGCTTCAGGGCCCACAAGGATGAGTTTGACATGATCCTGGGCAGTACAAACCACGTGGGGAGTCGGACAGCTGCGAAGTACTGTAACAAGACAGATGAGCAGGGGGCATGAAAGGCAACTCAGCCAGAGCTACAAAAACGCAAAGGAGGGAGAGTTTTATTCCTGTTCTTTGGGGCCTCTCCTTGCCCTGAGACCTTCTCTGACCCGCCTATGTGGGGAGGTGTTGGTGTGCAACCCCTTGGCTCCAAATTCAAACCTCCTTTGCTTCTAGGCAGAATTCTACAACAAGCCTGTGTCCAGCCCCACAACCTGTTCATCAGATCCCTCTGCCCCTCCACCCACCTGCTCCCACCCAGGGTTGGCTGCATCCTTGGCCACAGGAGTGCTCAGGTCCCAGAGGCCCAGAATTCTCTCTGGGATAGTGGTTCTCAAAGTGCTTGCAGTAACAGCGGAGCTTGTTAGAAATGCACACTCTCAGATGCAACCCCAGGCCTGCTGTCAGAAATTCCAAGCCGGGTGTGGTGGCGCACACTTGTAATCCCAGTACTTGGGAGGCTGAGACCAGAGGATCCGGGTTCACAGCTAGCCTCAGCTACTTAGTGAGGCCCTCCACAACTTAGTGAGACCCTGTTTCAAAATAAAGAATAAAAAATAGGGCTGGATTTGCAGCTTGGAGGTAGAATGCCCCTGGGTTCAATCCCCAGTACCGCAAAAAAAAAAAAAAAAAAAAAAATTCCAGGCGTGGGGCCCAGCACAGTGTGCGTGTGTGCATGTGCGTGTGCGTGTGCGTGATGTGTAATGAGCTCTCCAGGTGGTTCTAATGCCCCATGGAGTCTGAGGACCACCCTTGAGCGCCACCTCTTCCAAGCCAGTCATCCTGGGTAGGAGGAAGGAAGGTGGGGCCCCTACAGTCTCAGCAGCTGAGTCCTGGAGCTTGCCAAGGCCTTGCCCCTGACCCAGCCTGTCAGGTGCAATTAGTTCTGCTAATTACAATAGCAAATGCGGCGTCACCTTCAGAGCCAAAAGGAGCAGCTGATGGTCTCCTTTATGAAATGAAATAAAGGAGGTGGCTGCTGGCAGGGAAGGGCTTTAGCCCAGGCCAGGCTGGGTGACTCAGGCGCCTTTCCCACTGTCTAGGTTCTGGGCCCTCCAAGAAAGGAGGAATCCAGGGAGAGCCAAACTGCCATGCATTTGGGCTGAGCCCCTACTGTATGCCTGGCCCTGTGCTAAAGTGTCCCAGCCCCAGATGATGAGGTATACATTGTTTTTTTTTTTGGGGGGGGATAAAGCCACAGATTCAAGAAAGTCAGAATTTAGAGTTGTGCTAATCTAAGCCCCATTTACAGATGAAGAAACTGAGGCCTAAAGAGGAGACATGCTTGACCCAGAAGATGGGACGGAGGTGGTTGAGGCAGGCTGGGCATCCTCCAGGGACCTCCCAGGAGGGAGCACTAGCGGGGATTCCTGCCTGAGAGAAGGGTAGCGAAAGGTGAGGACGTTTTCCTTAAGAGTCATTTACAAAGAAGCAGCTGCCCCAATGTCAGGCACAATGCTAAGCACTTTGCATGTGTTTTTCCTATTTTTCAGAACATCAAGTAGTTCATTATCCCTATCTTACAGATAGAGGCTGGGGGTCAGGGAGCTTCCCTGGGTGGCTGCTAAGATCCCCTGATCTGCAGCACCTCGGGTATGTGAGCAGCACCTCTGAGTCTGGCCCTCCTATCTGCTCTCCCTCCCTGCTCCCAGGAGGCCGATGGGAACTGAGTCCCATCAGAGGAGCCCTACCACCTCTCCCTGCCCGGGGGCACCTCCTGGGGTACCACTGTCAGTGGTGACCATCACAATCTCCCAGGTCGCCTGCCCTCAAGCTTGCTCAGCCCTGGAGGATGGTGAGGCAGGACAGAGCAGAGCCGGTGTCAGTTCACCACAGGTTCCGGCCTTCCACCCTTGGGTCCACAGGGTCACAAAGTCGAATGTCCTCCTGCGGGTACGCAGGACACCGGGCACGGGCCGGACACACTGCAGGTCACACGTACAACATGCCGCGGGAGCTGACTTATACGTTTGGGAGGAGATGCCTGGGGCAGACACCGCCGTGGGAGTGACATGTCGCCACCAACAACCTCCTGTGCTTGACTTGGGATAGTCAGGACAGGACCTGGCACGGGGGCTCAGTCACAGCCGCTCTGAAGGTACGGCTGCTCACCACGACGGCTCCCTCTCCAGGAGGGAGGGAGGACAGAAAGGCCTTGGAGCTGGCCCTCGCTGTGGCAGGGTCCATGGAGCCACACCAGGCCTCCCTGGCTGCTACCCCTCTTCACCTGCACCCCACATGGGGACAGGGGAGGGCGCCCGTGGGCGCTGACAGGAGTGGGAGGGGAAGGTGAAGATAGGAAGTAAAGAAAGCGGAAGGAAGAGGACCAACAAGAGGCAGTTGAGAAAGTGGTGGACAGGGTGCGGCTCCGGCCCCAGTGCCTCCTCCTGAAGCCCGCCGCCGGGTCCCCTGCACCCCTGCACTGGGCTCTCGCCTTTCTGCTTTTCCGGTCAGCCTTCCTGAGGACAGGGGTTGTAAAACCAAGTGTCCCAGCTGGATGTGGTGCTGCACACTTGTGATCTCAGTACTTGGGAGGCTGAGACAGGAGGATCGCAGGTTCAAAGCCAGCCTCAGCAACTTAGCGAGGCCCTCCGCAACTTAGTAAGACCCTGTTTTCAAATAAAAAATAAAATAGGGCTGGGGGTGTAGCTCAGAGGTAGAATGTCCCTGGGTTCAATCCCCAGTATCACAACAAAACAAAACAAAAAACAAGTGTCTGGGGGGTGGGTTGGGGAGGCCACCAGCAAAAATGAGCCAGGCTGTTGTGGAAAAATGAGTTGTGGGGACATTGGTCACTTGAATGACCTGCAGGGTAGAGCTACCTCATATTTTGTGTACCCAGAATGGCAAGATCCTCCCCATCGAGAGAAGCCAGTAATCTGAATATATTAAAATCCTCCAATTTCAAGTGTTGGCTACTACCTCGAAAATTCTTTTTTTTTTTTTTTTTTGCAGTACTGGGGATTGAACCCAGGGGCATTCTACCTGAGCTATACCCCCAGCCCTATTTTTTATTCTTTATTTTGAAACAGGGTCTCACTAAGTTATGGAGGGCCTCACTAAGTAGCTGAGCCTGGCCACGAACCTGGATCCTCCTGTCTCAGCCTCCCAAGTACTGGGATTACAAGTGTGTGCCATCACTCCTGGCTACCCTGAAAATTCTTTAAGAACCATGTGAGCCCAGTAAGATACGTCAGTGGGTTCCCCTCACATGCTGCAGCCTCTTCTCTCTCACCCTGAGCCTCCTGCCCCATCTCTCCTAGCTACCAGAGCCCGGGCTCTCCTTGCTCTTACTCCCCCAGAGACCACTCAGCAAGCCTACTCTTTCCTGTGTCCAGGACTCCCCGGAACACCCGGCTGGACCTCTTGCCCCACATCTAGTCCTGACTATTCCAGCGCCTCTTCTGCAGCCCCAGCAGCCACACTGGGAAGAATAATCACAACTGGCACTTGAGGGCTGACTCCGTGCCAGCCTGTGCTAGGGGCTTTACGTAAATGTCAGAGCGGGTTTCCTCCCTTCCCCGCGGCCTCTCCTGGGACTAGAAGAAAAGAGGAGGAGACTCTGTCATCTAAGAGTTATGGACTAAGGAGTGTTTGGTATTACAGGCTAGGCCCGCAGCAGGGCGTGGTGGCCCATACCTGTAATGCTAGCACTTGGGAGGCTGAGACGAGTATTGCAGGTGTGTGGCCAGCCTTAGTAACTTAGCAAGACCCTCAACAACTTAGTGAAACCCTGCTTCAAAATGAAAAATAAAATTGGGCTGGGGGTGTAGCTCAGAAGTACACTGCCCTTAGGTTCAATCCCCAGTCCCACAAAATGAAACAAACAAACAAACAAACGAACAAACAAACAAACAAAAAACAAAACACACAGGCTACAGTTGGTGGTCCCAAGGACTGAAGAACCAGGGTATTATACCCCTCCCTAAACCAGGGGAGACCCAAGACTGATTGAGAAGGAACTCAGGAGGTCACGACTGGACCCTGGTGAGGGTAGCAGGGTAGACAGAGACAGAGGAGACAGAGCAGAGAGGAGCCCTCACTCCACCTGCCCGCCGAGGCGGATAAGGAGGAGCGGGTGGGAAGCGCTCACTAGGCGTGGGGGCGGCCTCTGCCTGGGAGAGCTCTGCTGTCTGCATGGGACACTGGCTGGACTCACAGAAGCTGCCGGGTCACACTACCAAAGGCATTCTTGGAAGAGGGAGGGGTTTCAAAAAGTCACCAGAATGCCAACCCCGTGCCCTGGACTGGGGTCAGGAGGGTGGCCCGGCAGCCGAGTCACAGGAAGGACAGCAGCCTGGCCCTGCCCAGTGCGGGTGGGAGAGCCACATCCTCCCTGTCCGGTGCCTCGGCCGATCGTGTCCCCTGGGGAGCAGAGGATGGAGGAGGCCTGGAAGTCATCCACCTCGTAGGAAGGATGTGTGTCCCCCATCCAGATACCTGCCTGGCTCCAGAAGCAGAGGCCCTGACCTACAGGACAGCACAGAAATCAGTGTGTCAGGACAGACAGGATGGCTGGGAGAGGGGAGGGAGCAGGAGAACAACAAGGAGTAAAACAGTCACAGGGACAAGGGAAGTGCTCCGCTGCACCCCTCATCCCAGCCCTCATCCCCTTTCTTCTCATCCATTCCCTGTCCAGGACACCTCAAATCCAGCCATCACTGCGAGGGTTGAAGGGCAGCCTCAAAAAGACGTCCCTGAGCAAATATACCCAGGCCCTACAAATGTGACCTTATTGGGAAAAAGGGTCTTTGCAGATATGTTTAGAGATCATCATGGATTACCCAGGTGGGCCCTAAATCCAATGACCAGCGTCCTTATGAAGAGACAGGGCAAGATAGAGGAGGAGGAGGCCATGAGAGACGGAAGCAGAGATGGGAGGGATGCTGTCACAGCTGAGGGACATCCGGAGCCAGAAGAGGCAAGGAAGGCCCCCCGCTCAGAGCATCCAGAGAGCGCGTGGCCCTGTGGGAAACTGGATTTCAGGCATCTGGCCTCCAGATCTGTGAGAGGATGAATGTCTGTTGTCTTAAGCCCCCAGTTTGTGCTCATTTGTTATGGTAGCACCAGGAGACTTGCGCAGCTTCAATGTACAACACATCTATCTATCTATCTATCTATCTATCTATCATCTATCTATCTATCTATCTATCTATCATCATCATCATCATCTCTCTCTCTCTCTCTCTCTCTCTCTCTCAGCCGGCAATTCCTGACCATTTCCCTTTTTGCTGGGGTACCTCCAGTCTCCCCAGCTGTCTCTGCTTTGGCCTCTGCTCTGCAGCAAAGCGAGGGGATTCCACTTGAGACGGGGTCATCTCACATCCCCAGCTCTCCCTAGTACCCGCCCTCCCACCCCGCTACCAGCCCTGCAGTTCTCCCTCCCCACCTCAGCGGAACCCTGTTTCCATGCGACACAGGGCAGCGCTTTCAGTCTGATGTCCAGGCCCTGGCCCCACCCAGCCTCCGGTGACCCCTTAGTTCCCTCCCTGCCTGGCCCAGCTGTTGTCCTCTGAACACCTCCTGCACATCTCCACCTTTCCCTGTGACATCCATGTCTGTGGCCCAAACTCTACTCAACTGTCCTCCTGGCTAGCCCAGCCCAGACACCACTTCCAAGGAGCCTTCCCCAACTCCTGACCCCCGTCCTTTTCTTTCTGGAAAGGGATGGAAGAACAAGGGTGGGGAGACAAACATTTATTAGGCCTCTAATAAATATGCAGGCAAGCGTCTGGCGCCTCGTGGGGGTGAGGGTGTAGGTGAGGCATTTCAGGCACATACCAGGCACCTAGCAAAGGCTGGTCCCCTGGGCCTCTGTCCTCAGTGTTTGTCCCCTGAGGCAGCCCCAGGGAGTGGGCCACAGCTGCATCTCACAGCTGCAGGAGCTCTGGGTGCTCAGGTGCTGAGGAGCACGTGGGCCCCTGCTCAAGGTCACACGACACTGCTCCAGGCCCACTGTCAGCCTGGGGTGCCATCCTGCTGGCTCCAGTTAGCTGCCATCCTTGGGGCAGGGGCAGAGTCTTGATTGTCTTTACAGTCCCCAAAGCACCAGGCACAGACCTGCTCATAGTGCCAAGGACATACTATCCTGGGGACAGACAGCTCATACCACAAAAACGCCACGCTGAGCATTTCCCAGTCAGGTATTAGCTTGGCTTGGCTTGGCTTGGGCTACCATTCCTCAGAGTGGAATTCTCCCTGCTCCTGGGAGTCCTATCTCATCCTCTTGGGGGAACACTATCACCCACCTCGGGCAGGGCATGCCAGGCCAACTTGCCCCTTGTCCTCTCTCCACCCTGTGCTCTGCACACCCCCTGCTTCCAAGCACAGCACCCATGCTGCCGCAAAACCACACTTCTGGCGGGGCAGGCTGCAGGTGGGACACAGACTCCCAGGGGACTCCCAACATCAGCAGCTACAGCAGCAGCTGCCAGAACCAGGGAGTAAACACTAAGGAAAACAAAGCCCTCCCTCGGCCACGCCCCTCCCCGCCTCCCCCTCCACAGGCCAGCGGGGGAGGGATGGGATTAAAAGCGCCACTTTCCTTTTGATCCTTGGATGGGAACAAAAAGAGACCAAAGCCAGCAGCCTATCTGGAATGGTTTCCCTACCTCCAGGGCACAGGGGAGGATGGGCTCCCGGCAGGTTTCCATGGCTTCAGAAAGTCCCGGTCCCCCACCCCTGGCCACCGCACCCCACTTGGCTCTTACCCAGGTCCTGGCCACAGAAAAACTCCAGCTTGTTCTTCTACCCGGGCCCCCCAGCTTAGTCCCAGGGGCTTAGGCAGTACCTGACACAAAGCCCGGGCCCCAGCTTGGCTGGGGCGAAGGGGGAGAGGGGTAGAGAGGAAGGGAGGCTCCCTAACACACACACACACACACACACACACACACACACACACACACACGTTCTGTGCCTGCAAAGATCTAAAACCCCTTTCATCTTAATAAAGGGGAACAAAAGGCAAGAGGGAGGCCAACCCGGTTGTAAAACATGAAGAGCTACTTTGCCTATGCAGGGACCTGGGCCGAACAATAGAGCGGCTGCCGGCCCGCCCTCCCACACCTGTGAAGGCAAACCAGTTCTCCTCCTCTCAGAGGAGAGCCAGGGCCTAGGCCTAGACCCTAAGGCTTGGAACAGTTAGCAAAATTGCTCCTGAATTATCTATGACAACATAGAGTCACACTCCTTGTAAATTACCCCAAACAAAACAACAACATACAACCGTATCATTTTCCAGCCACGGAGATGGAGTGGTAAGGAGGGATGCAGGAGCTCTGAACATAGGTGTCCAGATAATGCCCGGTGAACGCACCGACCCGTGACTGGTCCCCAAGCAGCCACTGCTAATGTCATGTCCACAAGTTCACAGGGACATACTTCTGCCTGCCCCTCTCCCACAGGCCACCCAGAAATAGCCCCAAAGCTCTTCAGCTTAGAAAAGTATAATAGTGTGTAAAGGTTTAGAGAACAGGAGTCCAGGGGCCAAACTCTGGCATCATATGGCCTGGGTTTGAGTCTGGCTCTACCGCTTGCTTTGACGGTAGTGGTACCCACTCTGTGGCTTTTGCCCATCAGTGAGGCGGTGCACATGGTCACATGCTTTGTAAACATGGCTGTCACTGGCATCGACACTGGTGATAAGGTTTCCCTTTGATTTGTTATATTATTCTATTTGCAGCTTAAGGACTCCTCTGGGAAAAAGGGGGGTGACCGACATCCCTGTAGCTCCTCCAGAAGCCTGGGGAAGGTTGTCTCCACCTCCTTGTCTTCTAGAGGTCTCCAGCCTGCCACAGAGGGAAGGAGAGAGTCTGGTGACCTAGGAAGCTCAGCCCCAGTGGGTCATTGACAGCCCCTCCTGCTAGCTTCCAGAGCACCCAACCTTAGGAGGAGGCGACCACTCCATGAATACCTACTGAATGAATGAATGAATGAATGAACGAATGGAGTCAGGACTGGGAAAAGGGACCTCTGGGGATCAGGAATGTGACATTCCTGAAGTGCTGTGGGAAGTCCTGGATGAAGTGACTGTTCAGTGCTTTCTTCTTGTAGTCAGAAAAGCAATGCAATGACAGAGGAAATGTGAGCAAAACCCTTTGCAGACGCAGCCCTGGAGACCACCTCCGTCTACCAAGCAAATGACCCAGGAAGGAACCCTAAACAGAGGTTTGTATGACCCCCAGCTGCCTCGCCCCTTGGCACTCAGCTTCTTGCTCAAGTACCTCAGAAATTGAAGATGTATGGAGGATTACCAGGTCCGCTACAAAGGAGGCAGGGCGGAGTGACCAGCAAGTCTCCCTCTCTGGAGAAAATTGCACAAACCTCATGGCTCTGCACATCTCAAGAGGGTTTAGTAAATTGCAACTAAGGCAGGACAGAAGAAATAAAAAAGATAGATAGAAAGGAAACATAAAGGAAGAAGAGGCAAATGTAACTTTAACATGGAAACCAATGCTACCTCTCCCTTCCCCTGCCCCACCAAGTCAGACCCGTGAGTCCCAGATTTCTGGGGAATCTGCAAATCTTTACTCACTCACTTATGTTAATTACCCGGAACAGTGTGAGGGCCCACACAAAAGATCCTGAAGGTGACCGGGACCACCAAGACAGGAACCATCCACATCTGATCATTTCCTTGGGTACACCCCACTTGTGAAGAGTTTAAGCGAAAGGGACACATGTTGGTTAGATGATGAAGACCCCATCAGGACCCAGAAGATGAGCCTAACACCCAATGCCTCTAGTGATCACTGGACTGACGTCATCCTCACACACCTCCCCACACCCGCCCCTCACCACGCTTCCCTTAAAAGAAGAGCAGCACGGCTCGCACTCTGGAGATGGCCCGCACGCGCTCTTGAAATGTGTATTTCTTGCTTTCCTAAACAAATCTCTATGTCTCTGGCCTGTGCTGAAATTCTTTTCCATCATGTAAGCCAAGGACCCGCCAGTCCTGAGTTGTGTTCCCCTCTCTCCCCACGGGGACTCCTGATCTCTTCTCCCACGACACAACTGACATGTTAAGATTTGAGGCTTGCGCATTGTGCAAAATGCTTTGCGTGTATCCTTTTCACGTTTAACCTCTGAGGCAGCCGCTTATTTCCATTTACAAGTAAGGAAACTGAGGCACAGAGCAGTGAGGCCACTCACCCAGCATCCCAGAGCCAGGATTCGAACCCAGGCCTGTTTGACTTCCAAGCTTACGGACTTTCCGTGATGTTGTGCGGCTCAGGGACTTGACATCTGTGCAACATGAGACTGTCTCTGGGGACTCTCTTTCCTTGTACTGTTTAGGAATTGGTAGGTGACAATTTAGATGAAAGAGTATGAAGGAGGGTGAGACAGAATGAACTTCGTGTTTTGTGTGTGAGAGGCTTTTCAGCCAAAGGAAGGGGAACCTTTGAAGATCAGGAAAGGGGACCAGGGCTCTTCTGACACTGGGGGGCTTGTGCATGTTGGGGTGAGGCACCAGGGGAAGGAACTGGAATAGTAGACATGGGTACTTGGGGGCAGCACACAGGGCAGGGCGCAGATCTCCCTGCCTTCTCCCCTCCAGCCCAGGCACACTGCAGTCCCGCCTTCTCAGCGACTCCAGACAAAGCATGCTTTCATGAACTTCAGGCGGGTCCCCTGATTTCTGCTAAGGCTATTGAGAAAGGCTCCCATGAGAACAGTGTGTTAAGAGCACATGCTTTTGCACCAAGATGCAGGGCCAAAATGAAGACAACACCCTCACTTCTGGTTCGATACAGGTTGGGGGAGACTCTGCTGCTGCCTGACGGAACAGCTTCAAAGCCAGGCCCCTCCACCCTGGCGGCACAAGTCTCACCGAATTATACATCTGGAAATGAGTTATTCTACATCTTGGCCTGGGGCTCGCATCTCAAAGTATGCTGAATATTATCTGGTACCAGTTGTCATTGCCCCTGGTAGATGAGAAAACTGAGCTCCATCTGCTAATAATATCGCAGAGCAAATCAAGGCAAGAGGGGACAGGAGGCTCAGGCCTGGAGTTGGTGATTGCTGCGTCTTCTCACCTTTGACACTCCTTCTGGAATTCTGCAGCTTCCTTCAGTCACTGGGCTGGGCCACGGCCTGCAGGCAGAGGCCTGAGGGGGCAGAAAGCCCAAGGCTCTGGGAGACAGTGTTCAATCTGTCTCCCTGTTTTCAGTTCTGGGACTTTAGGCAAGTGAACTGGGCTAATACCTACCCTGAAGGGATGTTGTGAGCAAGGGAAACACATGTATGTAACATGTGTGTGTGAAGCCCAAGGATGGATTTGCTTAGAGGAGGTGCTCAGTGCAGGAAGCCATTATCTTTTTAAAATTTTTTTGTGGTATTAGGGATTGAACCCTGGGGCATTCTGAGTTACACCCCTAGCCCTATTAAACAGGGTTTTACTAAGTTGCGGAGGGCCTCACTAAGTTGCTGAGGCTGTCTTCAAACCTGTGATTTTCCTGTCTCAGCCTCCCAAGTACTGGGATTACAAGCATGTGCCACCACGCCCGGCTTCCACTATCTTTTATGAAGGTCATTCTTTTAGGAACGAAATGTAAAGACAATTGATTTGGAAACCAGTTTTAAAAGCAGAAGTGTAATGTGCAAATAATCTCTGCTAAGCATACTCTAATTTTCATTTATGACCTGAAAAAACTACATTTATATAAAAATTAGGGCAATTAATTTAGCTACTTATACGCTGGACAGGGAAGTATCTGAAGTGATGCAGGTTGCACACTCAAAAAACTTCTGTAATCCCAGCCACACGGAGGCTGAGGCAGGAGGGTCACGAGTTCAAGGCCAGCCTGGGCAATTCAGTGAGACCTTGCCACAAAACAAAACAAAACAAAACAAAACAAAACAAAACAAAACAAAACATAAGCCAGACATGGTGGTGCATGCCTGTAATCCCAGTACTTGGGGGGCTGAGACAGGAGGATCACAGGTTTTTTTTTGAGGTACCGGGGATTGAACACAGAGGCGTTCTACCTCCGCGCTACGCCCCCGGCCCTATTTTTTATGCTTTATTTTGAAAC
>PVJS01013757.1:0-41548 GCA_004027185.1 Glis glis | reverse complement strand
AAAAAAAAAAAAAAAAGAAAAAGAAAAGGTAGAATGCATACAAGCTAGCTGGTAATGAGGTTAAAAAAAGATTTCTTACAGGAGAAGAACCCTTTTCAAAGCAAATCTTTGGATGAGTTAAAGTGATTATTCCTACACTTTCCTGATTATCATAAGGCTCATTTAGGATAATTGTTTAAAATGTTTTTTAATTAAAAAAAACTACATTCTATTGTGCTCTGGGAAATTGAACGTGGCAGGGGAACCTAGGAGTCTTTTTTTTTTTATTTCTGGGGGATTCTTAAAACATTGCATGCTTAGAAAACACAGAGTTGAGTTCAAAGAGGTCTTCCATTTTCCAAGATAATTGGTGCCAGAAAAGGCCCTCCTAGAGTGAAGCTACTTAAGATGGAGACGTAGATTCTATAGCAAAAGAAAAAGACTTAATTGGGACTTTATCTTGAAAAAAAACTAAACCAAAAATTATGAAAATGAAATTATATTTAACACATTTTAGATTACAATTGCAACTATGCACTAATTCTGATAAGTTAAGTGTTAATTTGGAGGAACATAATTTTTTATATGGTTCATTATCTTTCACTTTGCATTTGATTTTTGAAGCAAGGTCATATTTTCAAAAGAATTAGAAGGCTTTATTCAGTTTTCCCAAGGCCCTCTCTTAATCCTTTGAAATCAAATTATTTCCTTTGAAGCACCGATGCCAGCATCATTCTTACTGATTTTCTCTTTTTCATTTGTTACCTGGTCCAGCTCTATGAAATCCCCTTTATTAGTGACTTTGCATGTAGAGCCAGCAGTTCACCAGCATCACTCCCATCAGTTTTATCAAAGTCCACATCATTTGCAGGATTTGCAATAGATATCTGTTGTGTTCGAAGGCTGGATATTTCCAAATGAATGACCTGAGACTTTGATGGAGGTGGGCATAAGCACTAGGGTTGACAGATTTAAGTAGAGAGCAGTTTCACAAGTTGTTTTATCATTGAATGTTTCGTGTTTTGAAGACTTTTATGTCTCTAAAAAGTGCCTTAATAGAATTTATCAGAATGTATGAGGACATGGATTACAAGGATTAGTATGCATACCTGTGTTGGGTTAGAAGGCGGGGGATGAGGTGGTGAAGTGGAGGAGTTAAGTGCAGATGTGCTGGGGTGGCCAAACTATAGGGATGAGGAGGGCTTCAGGGAGCAGAAGACTGACAGGTAGATACAGAAACTGTGAGAAGCGTGAATCAGCAAAAGACTTAATTATCTTTCTTTTCCCTGGACAAGAAACAATATTATGAAATCATTGTCATTTGAAGGGGTGAACAAAGTGAATGCAGCCATAATATATAGGAAAGAATATAGAGGTATATCAGTAAGTTAATTAATACAAATATTCTATTATTTCTCTGGATTTTATGTTTATATTTCCAATTTATAATTTGTTGATTTTTCTCATTCATACATAATTATATTGAAATTTTGCACTTCTTTTTCTCTTCTCTTCTCTTCTTTTTTGTTGTGCTGGAGATCAAACCCAGGGCCTTGCATGATGCTCTACTACTGAGCTACAACCCTAGCCCATGTATAATTTTTCTGAAAGAAGTCCTCCTTTCCCGCACCAAATTCTATAAGCTCCAAGTCCTATCACACCTGGATCTTCCTGTTTCTCAGTCTTGTTGAGGCTTCAAGGAAGAGACACAGAGTATTATATGGATTAATTTAATTGCCAAGGAGATCCAGGAACTTGGGCTAACAGGGAAAGTCATCTCTTTGGTTGTTATTGCCATACCCAGGTTAGTTAGATTTTCTTCTATATGTCTTCTAGAACTTTAACAGTTTTGTTGTTGGTGGTGGTGGTGGTGTTTTCTTTTCTTTCCTTTTTCTTTTTCTTTTTCTTTTGCAGTAGTGGAGATTGAACTCCATGTCTTGTGTATACTAATTACACCCCTATCCCTTTTTTATTTTATTGAGACAAGGTTTTGCTAAATTGCCCAGGCTGGCTTCAAACTTGCAATCCTCCTGCCTCAGCCTCCTGAGTAGTTAGGATTACAGGTGTGCACCATTGTGCCTGGCTAGGACCTTAATAGTTTCATGTTGTAAATTAAGGTATGTGACTCATTTTGGTTTCATTTTTGTGAAGAGTATGTGATGTGTATCTAGATTTATGTTTTTGCTTGCAAATGTCCAGCTGTTCCAGCACTATTTATTAAAAAGACGGTGTTTGCTCTATTGTATAATGTCTGTATAATGTCTTTGTTCCTTTGCCAAAGATTAGTTGACTGTATTTATGTGGATCAATTTCTGGGCTCTCTATTCTGTTCCATTGATCTATCTATTCTTTCATCAACACCACACTGTTCTGATAACTGTAGTTTTATAGTAAGTTTTGAAATTTGGTAATGTCAGTTCTTTAAATTTGTTCTTAAGTATTATGTCGGTTATCCTAGGATTTTTTTTTTTTTGCCTCTTCAAATAAACTTTAGAATCAAATTTTTAATACCCACAAAATAAATTGCTGGGACTTAGATCAGAATTCCACTTTTTATTATGCTAATCATCTGTAAACAAAACTTATTTCTTCTACTTCTCATGATTGTACTCTAATATCCTTTTTCTAGTTTCTTAAGCTGAATGTTTTTCTCATTTATTTTTGTTTTTATGACTTATAATACATGCATATAATTCTGTATATTTGATTTAGCTATATCTCTTCAAGTTTCTATTTGTAATTTCATTGTCATGTAGTTTTGAATACTTCATAATTTTCATTATTTTTCTTAATCCACATATTACTTAAAAACGCATTTTTCACATTCTTTTTTTTTGCGGTACTAGGGATTTAACCCAGGGGCATTCTACCTCCAAGCTATACCCCCAGCTCTATTTTTTATTCTTTATTTTGAAACCGGGTCTCGCTAAGTTGCGGAGGGCCTCACTAAGTAGCTGAGGCTGGCCGCGAACCCGGATCCTCTGGTCTCAGCCTCCCAAGTACTGGGATTACAAGCGTGCGCCACCACTTGCTAAAAGATGTTTTAAGTATGTTTTTATTGTTAATTTCTAATTTAATTACATTATTGTCAGAGAACTTTGTATAATATCGGTCCTTTGAAATTTGCTGAGATTCTCTTTGGGACTTTATATGTGGTCAGTTTTTTTGCGTGGTCTTGTCAAACTTGGTTTGGCTTTAAAAAACAAACAAACCAGTTTATTGAAATTTAACTTACAGATAGAAAAATGCACATATCATACATATTGCTTTCAATGAGTTATTACATTGCAAACACACCCTTGTAATTATACATAGTCATCATTTATAAAAGTTCTATGTAAGCTTAAAAATGCATATTCTGTATTCATTGAGTGCAAGGTCACATGGGGCTGGGTAATTGTGTGGTTTGTATCTCTCATACCCTTATTCATTTTGTCTACTTGATCTATCTTTGAATACAGAGTTTTACTATAATCTCTCAATGCTGTTATGGTTTGTTAATTTTTCCTTGAGCAAGATTAGAGTCTTCAGGGTGAATTGAAGGTGATGAAGATATTTTAATGTGCATACTTCTGCGAGTTATTTTTATCATAAAGACAAACTAACTCATACGTAATGGTTTGCTTGCTCTATCCATTTAGTGTGCTGTATACAAACCAACCAAGGGGGGAAAAATGGTTTCTGCCTAAAATATAGATGGTACTCTTAGAAACACATCTGTCATGTAGACATATCCAAAAGCTCATGAATATTACATTGTGCATTCCTCTTTTTCAGAGCCAGTCTTTCCATCCCAGTGTTAGCATATCTCTGTTCTTCTTGCTGAAGTCACTTACATAAGCACATATTTGTACTTGAAAGGAACAATAAGCTCCATACAGAGTGTGAGGTGACATTTTCTTGCAGGTTGTCAATTGAACACACACAATGTTAAGCCTCTTAGCCGAGGCCAAGGCGCGCTTTCCTCTTGGTGATAACACATTGCCCTACCATCATCTTTGCTTGGGAGAACAGCAGCCTCCTTGCTGGCTGGTCTCACATACATCTACTCTTGCCATACTCCCATTTCTTTTCCGTATAGCAGTGAGAGTAATCTTTTTAAATATAGATGATCCTGTCTTCCCTAATTAAACCCTTACGTGATTGACTATATCCAGTGTGGTCTGCTTCCTGCCTCTCCAGCTACACTTGGCTCCGTGCTCTTTATCACTGTCTGTGCTCTGACTGCACTAGCCTCTCCTCAGTTGCTTCTCTCCACAGAGCCCTTGCACCTACTCTACCTTAAACATTACACTCTATATCGTACTCCTATTCATCTTTCAGAACTCACTTCTACAGCCCCTTAACTCACCAACAAGGTCAAATTCCTCTATGACCTTTCATAGCACTATAGACCTTTCCTTTCAAACACTCTTTACAATCCTAATTCTACAATTCTTATTATTTAGTTAGTTAATTCCTGCCCTCACCCTGGTCTCCACTAAAATATAGGCTCTTGGAAGAGCAGGACCACATCAGACTTGGCTCACCATGCATCCCAACACTAGCACAGTGTTTGGTACATCACAGCAGCGGTAAACAAATGAATGACTAGTTGTCTGTCCTCATCTCAAAGTGGGTGTATTAACCAAGTGTGTCTATGCCCCTTTTCCTGCCTCTGCTTCCATCCCACAAGCACCTCCAGACCGCACTTCATACCCATCACTCCTCAGCACTGCCCCCATGCACCCAACAAATTCAAGACCAAAGCATTGTCCAGAAATGTACATTTTTACCAAAGATAGCAGTGCATACAGAAGAGGAGAAGCATATCACATATCACAAAGCAAAATGTTTGTTTTTTTGCTTGTGTGTGTGTGTGTGTGTGTGTGTGTGTGTGTGGTACTGGGGATTGAACCCAGGGGCATTCTGTGCTACACCCCCAGCCCTATTTTATGTTTGGAACAGGGTCTCACTGAGTTGCCTTGCTAAGTTGCTGAGGCTGGCTGCAAACCTGTGATCCTCCTGACTCAGCCTCCCAAGTAATGGGATTAAAAGCATGCACCACCATGCCCAGCTTAACTGTGCCTTTTTAATATCTCTTTTTTACCCCTAAGTTCTTATGTCTACAGTAGTAGGAACTGTCTCATCCCTCCTCTTTCCCCTCTCCAGTTGGCTCTGGGATCCACCTGCCCCCTCCTCCCAGCCAAGCTGCCTCCTCTTCCAGCCTCCTCTCAAAGTCTGCAGAGCTTCAAGTCCATACTCTGAAACAAAGACCAGTCATAGGCCAAGCCAGGACTCTTGCAGTCCTCAGTTCATAGGGCTGCTTGAATTTTTTAAAATGTAGAACAGAAAGCGTTGTCTGGGGTTCATCTTTTCTTTTGCTTGACGATATTTTCCCCTGCATCAGCATCATCCTATACCCTCCCTGCTGTCTGTATCTGACTGAAAGCTTATGTCCATCAAGATCCACTTCAAAGGCCACAACGTCTAGAAAACCTTTCCATAAAGCCCATGTACAGATGATCGTTCTTTCCTAAATATGCATTCTACTTCTTTTATCTTCCTTGATATCACAAACAATATTATACTTGTTTTTCTCTCCCTCTCCTTTAAAAAGAAGCAAGTTTTGTTTCTTACTGGACAGGATGGCTGTGGAGTCTGGCTCGGGAGGCAGGACGTGTGGCAGGTCCTAATTCTGGTTGGACTATAGTGAAACATCTTATATTTCTTTTCTTCAATGTTAGTTAAAATCTTTTCAAGAATGCTATTGAAGCCGGGCGTGGTGGTGCACGCTTGTAATCCCAGTACTTGGGAAGCTGAGACCAGAGGATCCGGGTTCGCAGCCAGCCTCACCTACTTAGTGAGGCCCTCCACAACTTAGTGAGACCCTGTTTCAAAATAAAGAATAAAAAATAGGGCTGGGGGTGTAGCTTGGATGTAAAATGCTCCTGGGTTCAATCCCCAGTGCAAAAAGAAAAAAAAAAAAGAAAAGAAGCTATTGAGCTGAGAGCAGTGGTGCACACCTGTAATCCCAGTATTTGGGAGGCTGAGACAGGAGGATCACTAGTTCAAGGCCAGCCTCAGCAACTTAGCAAGACCCTTAGTAACTTAGCAAGATCCCATTTCAAAATAAAAAGTAAAAAGGGCTGGGGGTGTAGCTCAGAGATAGAATGCCCCTGGGTTCAAGCCCTAGTACAAAAAATAAAAGGAGCTACTGAGCTTCATGTTTCTAAATAACATATATCCAATATTCCCATTTCAGAGTTAGCCAGAAGAAACCGCTATCCCCAACTAAGATCCTCACTAGATACTGTGGGTGGGTGTAGTACACCTCTTGGTTTAAGAGGCTTGGGAAGAAGTTCTCTATTCAGTAGGAGATATAGTTGAAGGTTTTTTTTGTTGGGTGGTGTCTCTGGCTTTCTAAAATATAGCACAAGCCAGGTCTGGTGGCATGCACCTGTAATCCCAGTACTTGAGAGGCTGAGACAGGAGGATCACAGGTTCGAGGCCAGCCTCAGCAACTTAGTGAGACCTGTTTCAAAATAAAAAAAATTAAAAAGGGCTGGTGGTGTAGTTCAGAGATAGAATGCCCCTGGGTTCAATCCCCAGTGCCAAAATAAATAAAATAAAATAAAAACAGCACAAATCTGGCTTCTGGAAGACTATCATTTACTGAGTCTAACACTTGAACCCTGATAAATATACCAAGGGGATAGCTAATTTAAAATATCACTACACGCTTTGTATGGGGAAGGGGGCTTTGGGGAGGGAGCAAGGGGAAAGTTCACCAAGTGTTGTGTGCATGTATGTCACTATCACAATGAACTACATTATGATATGAGACTATAATGCACCAATAAAAGTATACAACTTTTTAAAAAATATCACTACATGAATTTAACCTCTTGAGGTCTAGGGAGAGACCTATTGCCAGAGGTCTGTATTGTGTGATCTTTGATGAACAGACCTTCTCAATGTTTAAGTCACTTGGTCAAGCAAACAAGAATGGAGACCCAATGATGAGGTTTGCTTCATCTGCATATGGCTAACTATAACCTACCTTCACCTGATCGCTTATATTTCCTATCTGGTTATACTTAAATTCTCATCATGAAACTGTAAGAATCTTTAACTACTTTTTTGCTATAACCATCTTCATTACACAGATTAAACAAGCATAAAAAGTAAAATGAAGTTCTTTGGGTTCTTTCTTTCTCGTAAAATAAAAATATTAAAAATCCGTATTTCTACAACCTAAGGACAACCACAGAACACTTTTTCTTTCAATCTTTTTTTCACATAAAAGGTGTTTTAGAAAATTATATAATCCAGGCACATACCTGTGAGCCCAGCACTTGGAAGGCTGAGGAAGGAGAATTGCAGGTTCGAGGCCAGCCTCAGCAATCTAGTGAGACCCTCAGCAACTTATTAAGATCCTGTTTCAAGATAAAACAAACAAACAAAAAAGGGCTGGGGGGTATAACTCAGGGGTAGAATGCTGCTGGGTTCAATCTCCAGTAAAAGGAAGGAAGGAAGGAAGGAAGGAAATTATAATCATGGTTGGGGGTGTAGCCCAGTGGTAGAGTGCTTGCCTAGCATGTCCTAAGCCCTGAGTTCAATGTTCAGCACTGAAAAAAAGTTATAATTATATATACATATGTTATAATCATATATATGTATGTATGTAGTATATATACATATATAGTATATGTATATATATACTGTATTTTGCTTTTTCACTTAAGTTTTAAAAATAGGCAGTTTTCTAATGTCTTTATATAGATAATAATATCCATAATATTATGGACACATAATATTCCAACAGGAGGAAATAAGTATAATTTACTTAACTATCTCCTTTACTGGACCTTAAAATTGGTTTTAAAAAATAAAAACATATAAATAAGTACCTAAATAAGGAAGCACCCATTTTCTAAACATTTTACATTTGCTTATAGAGTTGTTTGCTTCTTACAGTTTGGTTCATCTTTGCTTCTCACCCTGTTGGCTGTTGTGGAAGCTGTTCCACCCCAGCCTTCCTGGCAACCTGTGAGTGCCTCTAGGCTCTGGGGCAAACAGGCTGGAGGCTTCCCTGACGATCCTAACTTGGCCTATGAGACTTGGCCTATGAGCTCCTATCACCCATCATCCCTGCCCATGAGGCATGCTCCTGGCTTCTCTTCATTTAGGCTGGTCCTAATCAAGGTCAGTTCCTGGGAAATCAATTCCTTGGGAGCAAGATTGAGAATAATCATTTCTCGGATTCGTGAGCTGGTCTGAAGGCTGTGGAATCTACCAGATTTGGAGCCAAATACAAAAAGACACAAAGAGCGTTGCACCGAGGCCCTTCTCCCAACACCCCTATGGTCTTCAGGCAAAAGACCTGATCCTTCTAGCCTCAGCTTCCTCATCCATGGAATGGATCCCTAAGACTGAGTTTTGGAGCTAAAATGAGATCATGCATACAGAGTACCTGATGTAGAACCGTCGTTGGAGGACACGATACGGTCATTAGATACTTTCTTATGCTTGGAGAATGGTAGATACTGGTTGCAAAATGTATAACGTTCTATATCTTAATCCTGATTTCTACTTTATTTTAAAATCCAGCACCTAACAAGTCTATTTCCTGAAAGAACAAGCCCTCCTTTTCTTCTAAATATTCTAAATATGTAACACCCAATCAAAGTTGTGGGGTTTTTTTGGGGGGGTGCTGGGGATTGAACCCAGAGGCATTCTACCTCTGAGCTACACCCCCAGTCCAATTTTATTTTTTATTTGGAAACAGGGTCCCACTAAGTTGTTGAGGGTCTCCCTAAGTTGCTGAGGCTGGCCTCAAACCTGCGATCCTCCTGTCTCAGCCTCCTAAGTACTGGGATTACCAGCATGCACTACCGCATCCTGCTCAAAGTTTTAAAACACACTTTTGTGCTTGCTTTTTCCACAGGTGTTAAAGACAATTGACTAGGATATCCTCCGAAGAGCATTTTGAAAATATCAGGGTACTTCTATTTTCTTTTATTGTGGAAATTTTCAAACATGCAAAAGTAGAGGAAATGGTATAATGCACCCATGCTTTTATTCCCCAACTTTTACAATTATAAATATTTTTCTAATAGTGTTTTGTCTTTCTCTGTACAGATACACTTCCATTTCCTTTTTGTCATATAAACTGAAAGCAATCCCTAATGGTTTACCATTAAATATTTCAGCATGGATTTCTAACAGTGAAAGGTGTTTTTTTTTCCTACATAACTACAATGTCATCATATGTAATATCAATAAACTTAGGAGCATTTAAAAAATAGGATTCTGGAAAAAGCAAGCCAAAGGAATGAGTAATATAGTTTCAAACACTGTGGTAAGAGGTTGTTGGGAAGATCCTTTTGGTAAAGGGGGCACTTTGGCTTTTGCAAATCACAGAGCCCGATGCCACTTTTTCCCACATATGAAACTGGATTTACATCCTTCCCCCCCCCCGCCCAATGTATTCCCTAGCTCAGTTTAAGGCATCAGCTTAAACCAGAGACCCATACAGAGTCGTCTCTCTCCTTCCCTTCCCTTACCATTCCTTTTAACTTGTTTTGTTTCATCATGTGAGAATTTTGTGTGTGTGTGTGTGATACTGGTGATTGAACCCAGGGGCATTCTACCTCTGAGCCATACCCCCAGCCCTATTTTATTCTTTTATTTTGAAACAGGGTCTCACTAAATTGTGAAGGGCCTCACTAAGTTGCTGAGGCTGTCCGCAAACCTGCAATCCTCCTGTCTCCGCCTCCCAAGTACTAGGATTACAAGCGTGAGCCACCATGCCCGGCTTAATTTCTTTTGTATTGGTGTATTGTCTTGTACATATCACGTAAGAACATTTAACATGAGATCTACCCTCAACAAAATTTTAAGTGTACAATACTTTTTAAATATATTTTTATTGTCACATTGTAATTATACATCATAATGAAGTTCAGAGTGATAGAAACGCACATGCACACAGTACTTTTTACTATCGTTACAGTGCTGTTCAGGAAGTCTCTAGAGCTTATTCACCTGCCTTGACTGAAATGTAATGTTCCTTGTCCCTATTTCTCCTTACTCCCAGCCCCAGAAACTACCATTCTACGAATTTGACTATTTAGCTATTCATATAAGTGGAACCACACAATATTAGTCTCTCTGTGGCTGGATTATTTCACTTAGCGTGTCCTAAGGCTTCACCCATGTTGCTATATTGCAGAACTTTCTTCCTTTTTAAAGCCAAATAGTATTTATATGTAATATTAATATATAGTATTAATATATTTTATATACTAATCTGTTCATCTCTTGATGGACATTTAACTTGTTTTTAGGTCTTAGCTATTGTGTCTAGTGCTACAATGAACCCAGGAGTTCCAATATTACTTCAAGATCCTGTTTTAAATTATTTTGAATAAATACTCAGAAGTGAGATTGATCGCTCGATAGTTCTATTTTTTATTTTTTATTTTTGTTGTTTTTGTGGTACCAGGGATTGAATCCAGGGGCCTTCTACCTCTGAACTATACCCTAGCCCTATTTTATTTTTTATTTTGAAACAGGATCTCATGAACCTGCTATCCTCCTATCTCAGCCTCCTAATACTGGGATTACAGGCATGTGCCACCACACCTGGCTCTATTTTTAATTTTTTGAGGAGCCATAGAAGCTGCACGATTTTGCATTCCCATCAACAGTATACAAGTTTCCGATTTCTTCTGTATCCTCACCAGCATTTGCTGTCATATACGTATCTAACAGGCATCCTGAGGGGTATACAGTGAGATCTCATTGTGGTTTTGATTCGCATTTCCCTTATGATAAGTGATGCTTAGGTGATGGTTCGCATCTTCCATATACCTTTTGGCCATTTATGTGTACTCTCTGGAGAAATGTCTATGCAAGCCCTTAGTCTATTTTTAAGTTGAGTAGGTTGTTTGTTTGTTTGTTTGTTTGTTTGTGTAGTAGGACTTCCTTATTTTGAAGTCCTAAATCTCAGGGTGAATATTCCTCATGTCCACTCCCTCCTTTTTTTTTTTTTTTTTGATACTGGAGATTGAACTAAGGAACATTCTACCTCCGAGCTATACTCCCAGCCCTTTCTTTTTTTTTTTTTTTTTGAAACAGGGAGGTTCTTGCTAGATTGCTGAGAGCCTCGCTAAGTTGCTGAGGCTGGTCTTGAACCCGCAATCCTCCTGACTCAGCCCCCCAAGTACTGAGATTACAGGTGTGCGCCACCACGCCTGGCTCCATTCCCTCCATTTTATTCCCACTTTGGCTCTATTCCTTCAGCTCTCATTACCTATCTCTACAGTAAATATTAAATGGTCATTATTTAGATTCTCCTAGAAATAGAGCCTGAGACAAGAATTTGACTGTAAGTAATTTACTTGAGAGGCGATCCCAGGAAACGCTGGGAGCTGAGTCTGGGAGGGAGTCAGGGAAGTGAAGGAAGCCAGTGAAAGGTGTGCTGTGAAGCGCTACAGGACACTGGAGCTCCAGCCCACTGGAAAACTTGGGAAGACAGTTTAGAACATGGCTCAGAGCCAACCAAACTGACATGCAAGGAGGCTGGGGCATCGACCCCTCGACTCTCCACTCGTCACGGCTTCAGGGCTGGTCTAGGGGCCTGAGCATGCTGCAGAGCCGGAGCATGGAGCTCACAGGCCTTCGATGTGAAGGGGTGACTGTGAGGGAACGTGGGTGGCCCTGACAGCGGCCTCGCCTCTGTCCCCACAGAGAGGCCAGGGCTAACTTCCCACAGTGCAAGTCTGACTATACTCCCCTAGTCAATCTAACAGGCATGGAGGTGATGCTAAAGGCCAGCCTTGCTTATTTCCCCAGTGGAAGTGTCTGTCTTGGGTGGTATCAATTGCCTGATGCCAGACACCTTGGCACACATCCCAAAGGTGGCCAAAGTTTACTCTTTCAGTTACTACCTGTACATTTGACAGATAGTTTTATAATTATCATTAGAACCCTGTTTTGTTTTGGTACTAGGGATTGAACCCAGAGCCATTCTACCTCTGCGCTACACTTCCAATCCTTTTTATTGTTTTGTTTTATAACAAGGTCTCGCTAAATTGCTGAGGCTGGCCTTGAACCTGCAATCCTCCCGTCTCAGCTTCCTGTGTGTACTGGGATTACAGGTGTGTGCCACCAAGCCTGTGTATATTTACAGAACGGGGAGGGAGAGAGAGCTGGCTGGTGCAGCCCAGTCCTCCCCAATGCGCAGCACCTCGAGTGGTGCTTCTGCCCCTACACCAAAGCTCTTCCTGGCAACACTCTGTTCTTCTTTAGGCAGTCACATTATCTGGGAATCTCGGAGTGATTTACAAGCTTACATAACTTCCCAAGTGAGCCAGCGTGCTCCCGGAGAAGGCAGCATGGTGGAGTGGGAAGAACACAGCATTCGGTGCCAGAGAGAACAAGTTCAATTCCTACATCTGCCACTTCCTAACTGTGTCTAGACAAGTTATTCTCTCTCTCCCAGCTGGTTTCTTCCTTTTTCAAATGGAAATAAGGGTACAGTGCCCTAGTACCTGAGGGTAGGCACCTAGGAGGGCTATTGTAAAGATGAAAAGAGATAAAGAACACTCTGAGTGCTAGACTGTGCGCGCCTTCCCGCTCGCTCAGCAGCCCGGTGCACACATCTGCCAGCGAGTTCTTGAACCTTACTGACCTGCGGTGAGTGGAAGATGCTGATCTGTCTCTGATTTCAGCATCTGTGAGCTTTAGATGCAAGTCCAAATCAGTTGTTTGTAAAGGAAAAGTGCTCTCGCTCTCTTCTGGCAAAGCAGCCACCCTGCTAGGTACCAGCACCAGGGAGGACTACGGTGCTTGGGCAAGGGCGGGGCTGGCACAGTCTGGCTCGCCCAGACTGCAGTGGCAGCTGATGATCGATGGCTTTCGGGGGCGACTTTGGGAGCACACAGCAAGACAGACAGCCAGAGAAACAAATTGTGCAGGAGAGGGTGCAGCCCTCACCACCGCAGGGGGAGCAGCTAGGAATGGCATTGCACAATGTCTTTCTCTACACAGAGCAGCAGCAGACGAATAAGGATGCTGCCGTGCTGGCCAGGGCTGGGGACGATTTTTCCAAAGTGCTTGGAACAAATGCTTGCAAGCTAAAAAAAAAAAAAAATCAAATCAAATCTTTGGTCAGCAAAAAGCGCTGCTGGGAACGCTCTCCCAGCCGGCTGCAGTGTTGTTTGGGGCAGGATCACCAGACAGGCTCTTTCCCAGGAGCCTCATGACCAGCACAGTCCATGCTGCGCAGCATGGGGTCAGCAGAGAGGAGTCATAATTAAGGGTGATTGGTGGGCATGTCCACAGAGCAGAGACCTCTAGAAAGAAAAGGCAGAGCCCATCTCTGAACTCAGGAACAATAGACTGTTACAAGTGGAAGGATCTTGCAGATCACCTCACTGTTCTGTTGATTTTTAAATGTTATAACACAACCTAACCTGGCTGGGGGTATTCGGTAGTAGAGCACTTGGTTTGCATGGGAAAGGCCCTGGGTTTCATCTCCAGCTCGGAAAAAAAAAAAAACTGAACCTTTCTTTTAGGGTGTTTGTTTTTGTGGTGCTGGGGATTGAATCCAGGGCTTTCTGCATCTAAGTTATACTCCCAGCCTTTTATTTTTAATTTTGAAACAGGATCTCGCTAGATTGCTGAGAATCTCACTAAGTTGCTGCGCTGGTTTCAAACCTGCGATCCTCCTGTCTCAGCCTCCCTAGTACTAAGATTATAGACACATGCCTGCTGTCCTTTAAGGTTTTAAAATCTTATGCAGAATCTCCCCCTGTAAAACAAATAAAAGGGGAGCTGTTCTGAGGGAGAGGAGGGGAGAGGGGAGGGGGTGGTGTGTCCTGTAAATCATGAGGCCCCACTGACAACAGTTTGAAACCTTCTATCTAGTCCATGCCACAGTTGTACAAATGAGGAAACTTAGGCTCAGAGAGGGGAAGTGACTAGTCTAAGGTCACCCAGCAGAAATGGAACTAGAGTCCAAATCTCTTGATTTTAAGTTCCTTGCTCTCTCCCCCAAACCGTCATCATCATCTCCCCCTCCCCCTCTTCTCTTCCTCCTCTTCTTAAAAAAAGAGTTTTTTAAAGATAAAGTTACCTAGTGAAATAGCTTGTTAGAGTAAATGAGGAAGCCAGGAGCAGTCAGGGATAAACACTGGTTTTGGAAGGGATCCAATTCTGTCTTCTTGTGTATTGGACCCAGGTGCAGCTTCTTAGTGCATTTCTTTTTAAGTTTTTTTTTTTTTAGCATGGCAGTCACAAAATACAAAGAATTTTACTAAACTAATTGTCTCTTAAACCATGAGAAGTCTAACCAGTTTGAGCTATTAGAAAATAGCAGCCAGGCACTGTGGCGCACACCTGCAATCCCAGTCCTTGGGAGGATGAGACAGGAAGATCGCAGGTTTGAGGCCAACCTCAGCAACTTAGTGAGACCCTGTTTCAAAATAAAAAATAAAATAGGGTGGAGGTGTAGTTCAGGTAGAATGCCTCTGGGTACAATCCCCAGTACCACAAAAATAAAAAAGAGGAAAAGAAAAGAAAAAGAAAATAGCAACTTAGAACAGCAAATAAAAAACCTCTGTATCTTAATTTAATTTTTTAAGAATATGTTGGCACAATAAGGAAGGAATGGAAATGCACCACAGATGGAGGGGCCAACCGGAAGCTCTCAAGCAGTGGAGCAGGAGACCGAACTGGGAAGAACTTCCCACGAGGGAGAACTTGGACACATCACAACCTCTCTGGACCTTGGTGGAACAGGTTGGTTTTTTTAAAAAAAATCCATAAAGTGATTAAATTATCAAAGACATTAAAGTCAGTATTCATCAGAACCCTGACACAGAACTTCGAGCAAGCAGATAAGCTGGCACTGTCCCTATTTCACAAGCCACAGAGGTCGCAGTCCCTGAGGCTGAAGACCCTGCGGTCCAGTTAGTACAGAAGAGAAAGCGGCTCCACGGTGGTAGGCGGGAGAGGGCAGGGGAGGCGTGCTGCTGAGGACTGGATCGTCAGCATCCACCTGGACTTTCGTCATTATCCTGAGGTCCTCGAGGTAGCAAGAGAAATGGCACGTGCCTAGTGTGTCCTTACAAAGTGCATAAGGACAGAAACCAAACTGCCAGCAGTGTTTTCTTGGGGTTGTCGATTATGAATGTCCTAAGTTCCTTCCTTCCTTCCCTCCTTCTTGCCTTTCTCCTTATCTGTATTTTTTTTTTTTTTTTTTGCGGTACCGGGGATTGAACCCAGGGGCGTTCTATCTCCGCGCTACACCCCCGGCCCTATTTTTTATACTTTATTTTGAAACCGGGTCTCACGAAGTTGCGGAGGGCCTCACTAAGTAGAGAGAGAGAGAGACAGAAAGAGAGAGAGACAGAGAGAGAGAGAGCGAGCTGAGGCTGGCCGCGAACCAGGATCCTCCGGTCTCCACCTCCCAAAGTACTGGGATTACAAGCGTGTGCCACCACGCCCGGCCTTATCTGTATTTTCTAAGTCGCGTCCCTTACCTGTGTATTCCTTGGGTTTTCCTCCCTAGAAGGTAGGCCCCATGAGTACAGGATCTTTCTCTCTTTTGTTCACTGCTGCATTCCCAGTGCCTAGAGCTGTGCCTGGCATTACTAGGTGCTCAGCAAAGATTTGTTGAGTGAGTGAATGAATGAATGAATGAATGGGTAATTTAAAAAGTGAAGAAAAAAATCTTAATTGCAGACAACATAGATCATGTCTTAAAGCAGTAGCTTTTGGTCTTTTTGGACTGCTGCCCACACTAAAAAAAATAATTTTTATTGTTTGCTTGTTGCTAGTAGTGAGGGTTGAACTTAGGACCTTGGGCATGCTAGGCAAGCAGCTCTATACTGAGCCATATCACCAGCCCCTAAAAAATATTTTTAAAATTGTGATATCACGAGCCAGGACTGGTATTGCATGCTTGTAATCCCAGTTCTTGGGAGGGGGAGACAGGAGGATCTCAGGTTCAAGGACAACCTCAGCAAGTAGTGAGACTAATCAACCTAGCAAGACACTGTTTAAAAAAAAAATAGGGCTGAGGGTGTAGTTCAGAGGTAGAATGCCCCTGGGTTCAATCCCCAGTACCACACACACACACAAAAAAATTGTGATATCACAATACATAAATCAACTTGCACATATATGACAGAGATAGCAAAGATTTTACAAAATAATGCTATTACTATTTGTGATGCACTGTGATATTTTTAATTCTCTTCTATTTCATTTATTGACCTATTAAATTTATTTCAAGACTCACTAATAGGTTTTGATCTGCAGTTTTAAAGTTACGGCCATTGCAGGAGCAGCCACCTCAAGGTCAGGCGCAGCTGCCTTATAAAGAAGAACATGGAGGGAGAGTCCTGTATCTGTTTGTACCCAATCTCTTTTTTTTTTTTTTTGCACTGGGGATTGAACTCAGGGGCATTCTACTCTGAGCTACACCCCCAGTCCTATTTCATTTTTTATTTTGAAACAGGGTCTCACTAAGTTGCTAAGGCATGGGAGAGGCCCTGGGTTTCATCCCCAGTGATCTTCCTGTCTCAGCCTCCCACGTACTAGGATTATAGGCATGCGCCACCATGTTTGTACCTAATCGTGAAATAAATCAAGAGCCTGAATGTAGCAAGGGCCAGGTGAAGCAGTTCATGCTTATCTGTGTTCCCTTGCTTCTCCTCAGAAAGGCATGGTGTCTTCAAACCTTGAGGATTCATTTAGCCAACCCATCACGGTACATAAATTGAGGTTCAGGAAAGGAGGGTAGCTTCCTATTACACCCTATATGTGTGAACTTAATGGTCACAAACATTCTTTAAATCTACCTGTGATCGTGAGGTAAAGGTTGAAGAATGCTGGGGCAAGAAACCAGAGATTTTTGTTTTGCCTCTGACTTGGCCAAACCACTCTGAACCTCAGTTTCCTCTTCTGTAAAGTGTGGAGTTGGCCATGATGCAAATCAAGTTCAGTTCCAGCCCTGAAAGACTGATATTCTATGAGTAAGACAAATAATAATAGCAACCTTTACCTCAGTGCTAAGCTCTGAGCCAAGTGTTTTACATGTAGCATCTTACTAACCTCCCAATAACTCTAGCGGGAGCTCCACTTTACAGAAGAGGAAACTGAGGTCCAGAAAGGTTAAATAACTTGCTCCAAATCAACAAGTGGCAGAGCTGGTTTCTAACTTGGGTCTTTCTGATGCCAGCTTCCATGTTTTCGACTACAATACCTGCTGCTCTCTAATGGAGCCGTTTTGGGGTTTCCACACAAACCTTTGCTCATTTGGTCTCCTTTGTAGCTAGGAATGTTCAGTTAAAGATAATGGTATGTGGTAGCAAATGACAAAATGACACCAAGAAGATGTATATAAGGAGAAAGGGAAGAATACTCTTTTCTTTTTTTTTTTTTTGCGGACCGGGGATTGAACCCAGGGGCGTTCTACCTCCACGCTACACCCCCGGCCCTATTTTTTATACTTTATTTTGAAACCGGGTCTCATGAAGTTGTGGAAGCCTCACTAAGTAGAGAGAGAGAGACAGACAGACAGACAGACAGGGAGAGACGGAGAGAGAGCTGAGGCTGGCCGCGAACCCGGATCCTCCGGTTTCCGCCTCCCAAAGTACTGGGATTACAAGCGTGCGCCACCACGCCCGGCAGGAATACTCTTAATATGCAATATCCCAGGCATTTTGTCTAAGGGATTCAACTTCATTCTTATAACAACATTCAAAATTAGGTGTTTCCTTTTACAGATCTAGACACAGAGGTTTAGTACATTTTTTATTTTTGTTTATTTATTGTTGTTTTATTTTTGTGGTACTGAGGATCCAACACAGGGACATTCTACCTCTGAGCTACACCCCCAGCCCTGTTTTTTAATTTTTAATTTTTTTATTTTGAAACAGGGTCTCACTAAGTTGCTGAAGCTGGCCACAGACCTGTGATCCTCCTATTTCAGTCTCCCAAGTACTGGGATTGCAAGTATATGTCACCACACCCGGCTGTCTAGTAAGTTTTTTTGTGTGTGTGTGGTACCAGGGATTGAACCCAGGGGCGTTTTACCTCCGAGCTACACCCCCAGCCCTATTTTTTATACTTTATTTTGAAACCAGGTCTCATGAAGTTGCGGAGGGCCTCACTAAGTAGCTGAGGCTGGCCGCGAACCCAGATCCTCTGGTCTCCGCCTCCCAAGTACTGGGATTACAAGCGTGCACCACCACACCCGGCTTCTAGTAAGTTTTTAAGATGACAAGTGTGGCTGTGGGACTGTAAGTCCCCTGAGGATGGAGACTGTCTTTGTTCTGTGCCTTTTTTTTTTTTTTTTTGCCACACTGGGTATTGAACCCAGGGCCTCCTGCATGCAAGCGCACTGCCACTGAGCTCCACCCCAGCCCTCCTTGTGTGTGTTTATTATCTGTGCTCAACACAGCGGCTGGCACACGGTAGGTGATCCAGACACATTTGCTGGATGAGTAACTCAAGATGTGGCCAGGGTTAAGCCCAGTCCTGCTCAACTCCCAAATCAATTCTTTCCACTACTAAATTCATGCCATTTATTGAAAACAATTGAGGAGCCGGGTGTGGTGGCACACGCTTGTAATCCCAGTACTTTGGGAGGCGGAGACCGGAGGATCCGGGTTCGCGGCCAGCCTCAGCTCTCTCTCTCTCTCTTTCTCTCTCCCTCCCTCTCTCTCTCTCTCTCTCTCTCCCTCTCTCTCTCTCTCTCTCTCTCTCTACTTAGTGAGGCCCTCCGCAACTTCGTGAGACCCGGTTTCAAAATAAAGAATAAAAAATAGGGCCGGGGGTGTAGCGCGGAGGTAGAACGCCCCTGCGTTCAATCCCTGGTACCACACACACACACAAAAAAAGAAAACAATTGAGGGCTTGGGGTGTAGCTTAGTGGTAGAGCATTGCCTATCATGTGCAAGGCCCTGTGTTCAATCCTCAGTAAATACACACACACACACACACACACACACACACACACACAATTGATATCTTACCAGTTGTTTTTAACTCCTTATTTACTATGTGGATGGAGGTGTTATGAGCTCTGGCTCTAATGCCCATTTGAAGCTCCAGCTACATAATTAGTTACCAAGTTCCCATCTCCTGGCTGAATCTATAATTAAGCAAGTTTATATGACATAGTTAGACATATTCCCCGACTCCCTAAAATGTGTAACATTCACCCAGAGGACTAGACTTGGAGAAAAACACAGGGCTGGAAAATATTTTATCATACTAAGATACCATTGCTCTCCCTGGTCACATAAGCAATTAAAGAACAGAAAGGTTTTGTTGGGGATTTTTGCTTTTGTTTTTGGTGCTAGGGATTGAACCCAGGGGTGCTCTACCTCCAAGCTACACTCCCAGCCCTTTTATAAAATTATTTTATTTTGAAACAGGGTCTCACTAAGTTGCTGAGTCTGGTCTCGAACCTGTGATCCTCCTGTATCAGCCTCCCAAGTACTGGGATTACAGGCATGTGCCACCACACCTGGCTTGGGGTTTTATTTTATCATTATTATTATTATTATTATTATTATCATCATTATTATTATACTTACTGGGGATGGAACCCAGGGGCATTCTACCTCTGAGCTACACCCTCAGCCCTATTTTATTTTTTATTTTGAAACAGGGTCTAAGTTGCGGAGGGCCTCACTAAGTTGCTGAGGCTTGCTTCAAACCTGTGATCCTCCTGTCTCAGCCTCCCAAGTACTGCTCTGTTAGGTTTTTAAAAGTCAGTAAACACAAATTTTCAATGGTATACTCTTGCATAAAGTGTCTTCACAGTGAATCTTAACAGAACAAATTTTGACTTGCTAGTACACAATGCTATTAGCATATCGCACTTTCTGAAGGACTTGGATGAAGGCAAGAGAGGAAAGGCATATTGAGCATGCTGCAGGGGAGGGGGTGCTGGGTAGGCTAGGGACATTGTCCTGCTTAACGCCTGACAAAAAGCAGGCAGGTAAAACAATTCCTCCTGTCTTCCTCTTTCAGGGATTCTTCTCTGAGCGTGGCTTCAGCCATGCCTGACTACTTCCCTAGGCCTTTTCAGTTGTGTGCTATTTCTACCATTGTCTGCTTTTTCCAAGTACTTACTAAGGGTTCTCATGGGCTCGGCATCTGCGAAGTGCTGTGGGGGCTCTGGAAGGAAAGAGCACAACTTTCTGGCCTCTCGTGGGCATTACTGATGATACTCCTGGAACTCCAGTATGCCGGGAGGCCCCCAGCAGCTGGGCTGATGACTTACCTATTATCACCTTCCTTCCTTGCCACTTCCTGAGAGCCGGGGAAGTCTTTCTTGTTACTGCGGCCTGAGGAGTGTGATATTTCCCTCATTTCCCTCTGCATGGGAGGTCACCATGACATCAACTATTTGTAGCCCTCCCACCTCGAATGGAATAGCACCCACATTACCAGGGCCAGCATGACCGCAAGGTGTAAACTCAGCAGGATGGGTCAGCAGGAAAAGATGTGAGGACGGTTCAGCATTGTGGACAATTCTCTTCACCTCCTACACTGAGTTTGGTTACCTCTGTCTCCAGCGTGCACTAAATCTACTCTGTTCCCATCCAAAATGGTTTTTTGATTGGGCGTGGGGCTAGTTCTCCCAGACCAAATATTCTTTCTCTCTCTTTATTTATTAATGTATTTATTGTGGTACTGGGATTGAACCCATTCTGTCTCTGAGCTACACTCCCAGCCTTATTTTTTTAAAACAGGGTCTCACCAAGCTGCAGAGGGCCTCGCCAAGTTGTTGACACTGGCCTCAAACCTGTGATCCTCCTGTCTCAGCCTCCTAAGTATTGGGATTACAGGTATGTGCCACCACGTCCGGCTTAAATATTCTTTTATGCTTTCCTTGTTTCCTGCTTTGAGTTTCCCTCTATAGTGTGTGCCCTGATTCAAAATATATTTTTAATAACAGTTTTATGGAGATATGAATAGCATACTTAAAATTTACTATTTTAAAGTGTACAACTTGGTGGGTTTTCATATATTCAAAGTTGTGAGGCCATTACCACTACCTAATCTCAGGAAATTCTCATCCCTCCAAGGGGTGGTGGAAATCCCATTCTTATTAAGAGTCACTCCCCCATTCCTTCCTTCTTCCAGCCCCCAGCAACCACGAATCTACTTTCTGTTTCTGTGGACTTGCCCTTTCTGGACATTTCAGACACTTGAAATCAAATACATGGTCTTTTATGATTGGCTTCCTTCAATTAGCATAAAGTTCTCAAGGTTCATCCATGTTGTGATAGGTCAATCTTTTATTCATTTTTATGACCGAGTAGTGTTCTATTATATGAATATATGGCCTTTTGTTTAGCCATTTATCAGTCAAGGGACTCTTGGCTTCTTTCTACTTTTTCACTATGATGAACAGTAGTACCATGAGCATTTGTGCACAGGTTTTTGGGGTGTAGATATTTTTTCGATTCTCCTGGGTATATAAACCCAGGAGTACAGAGCTAGGCTGTCCCAGACAGTAAGGAATCATTTCCAGCAGTCTTCATTTCTGTTTCCCTGGGGGTTTCTCCATACTCCTTAAACAATAGGAAATGGCCAACAGCAGGGACTTCACCAAGTCTGTGACACCGCACATGCTTTTCCAAGTCAGTTACAAGCCCAAACACCCCCCCCCCTCCAAACACTGCGCAGCTCTAAGCGACTATGTCAGTACTGCAGTGACTGCTCTCTACACAGCAGCTGGCCGCACCCACAGGGAGGGAGGCAGAACCAGTCTCTTCTGTCCGGCTTTAGTCTTGGAAACAAAAGGAGCTGGTTACTTGAAACCTAGTCTCTTGTAACCTATCAAGAATCTTGGACTCTGCTCTCCCGGGGGTATGCACAGGCCCAAAGTGCGTCTTGACAACACAGAACAAACAGTCCACGACCTTGGAATCCTGGCTTGCCATTCCCGGCTCCCGCCCCGCAGCCCGCCGTTTCTAACTGAAGCCTGCCCCCTGCTGGCCACGAGCAGCCGAGCCCCAACACCGGCCGCTGAGCAGGTCTCTTCTAAAATCATTTTCTTACAAGACTATTTTCAAAACTGCTACAATTTATTCAGCTATAGTAACACAGAGAAATGACAACTTCTGCAGAAGTTGTCTTTTATATATTTTTTTGATGTTTGTGGATTTTTTCCTTTTATTCAACAGAAACAGAACCGGGCCAGTTTGTTATTTATGAGTCACTTTCATTTGTGATAAATAACCATTATTTGTGTTTATGCGGTGCCTGCAGAGCCCCTTCTGCTCGTAGTGGCTTGTGAGTCACCAAAATACTTTTCCATGGCAGAGGTTCACAGGGGCTGGCTATTCAAGATAGGAGACAGCATCACAGATGGGCTGCCCGTTGGCCGGTCATTTTTCAGAGGTGGTTTTAGACTGAATGCGGAGTAAAGGAAGTCCCCGAGTCTTCTTAAGATCTGTGGGATGTCTGTTAGCCCCATTAGAATCCTGCGGGGTGTCAGACATTTTGGGGACCCTTTGGACACATGCCAACACTTTCTTCCCCTTCCTTCCACATCAGCACCCCGACCAGGGAAGCAGATGTAGGTGCAACTGGAAAAGGGAGTGGGGCAGGAAGCTGGGGGCTGTGGCAGGCCAGGAGGCAGTGTGAGCAAAAGGCAGAGAGAATGATCGAGCGGAAGGCTGGGGAGGGAAGGTGGACAAGAAAGAACCAGGGGCCAAGGCCCAGCCGGTAACTGGGGGCTGAAGCCCACGTGGCCCATTTCCCCGAGGGTGGTTACTGCCTTCCACAATGCAGTGAACTGTGAAGTTTAAGTTCTTCACTAACAAAGGAAAGGGAATTCTTTCCGATGTTTTCACTCCAGCCTTGAAAATAACCCCATGCCACTGACCTAATATTTTAGGAACACGTTTACTTTCTGCCCTGAGAGGAGAGCACAGCAAAAATTTTATGAAAGAAAAACGTGTTCGTTTTCAGAGAGCTGTTTTGGGTTTCTAGTTCCTGAGGAGCTGTGGGGAGGGAAGAGCGGGTTCCTTGTTGTGAACACACAACCTGGTCAGAGGTCTGGAAATCCGTCCCCTTCCCCTAAGGTGAGGCCCAGGTACAGCCAGAGAGGGGGGCCCTTTGCCTAGAGCACCAGCTGGCCCCATTACCGGCCCAGGGCCACTCCCTGAGGGTCGGACCACCCCTGTCAATCGACCTGGGGCTGCAGGCTCTGTATCCTGTTCTCCCTCTGTTGTTCCCCTTTCCTTCTCCCACACCTCCTGCCCTGGTCCTCTGGACTCGGCTGCTTCCTGCCCGTGCCCCCGTCTAGCCTTTGTGGCTCCGATCTCAATCACTTTAGTAGAGACAGGGCTTCCGACCCCTTTGTGTCCAGTTTAAGAAAATGGGCGGGGGTGACTCTCGCACTGCCAGAGATAAGGGGTATTCTTAGTAGTAAAGTAGGCTTGGCATCTGGGGAGACGTTCCCCCCTCTGCCGCCCCAAGGGCTTTGCACGTTGCAGTTCCTCGCCTGCGTGCGTGCGGGAAGAGAAGATGGAGCGGGAGAGAGAAGGCTCGGAAGAGCGAGGCGCCCAGCGCTGCTGCCCGGCGGGCTCTGCTGGGATTTATTTTGGAAGGCTGCTTCCGTTGTTCAGACCTGGATGGGGCGCGCCCTCCCCCAATCCCCGAGGGCCCGTTTCATTCTAGCGTCACTTTTGAGGCAAGACGCTGAAGGCCAAGGGAGAGGTCCTTTCGGACCTTTCCGCAGCACTTTTTCCGTGGCACTTGTTCAATAAATGTTCGTTCCTCCAGCCTCCTGCGGGCCCTCTCGTTAGCATGGGTCTCTCAGCACTGCCCTCTCTGGGCCTTAGGACCTTGGCACTCAGTCAGGGCGTGCAAGCCCCGGCATTAGAGCGCAGGCTTTGGAGAAGCAGGGAACTTGGAAAATACAAAAAAATAAAAGTGGGCTAAGCTCCAGAAGAATTACGTAATCCGATTCCACTTCGGATCCAGATGGTGAAATTCCGCAGAGCGTCCAGCAGGGGGCGCTCAGGCCGTGTGTCAGAACCCCAGCCTCAGGTTGCCCGGAGCAAAGCTAGGGACAAACAAAGCAATGAGCCTTTGTGCCTGAATCCCAGAGGCTTCCGCGAGGACCGCCTGATCCCCACCCTGGGGGACCCTGCAAGCCTCTCGCCTAACGCCGCGTTAATCGGCTTTCCGGACTCTGTCTAGAGCCAAATTGCCTTGTATGTGTTCCTCTTGGTCCCGCCTTTTCTCAGCCTCTCCCAGTATCTCTTTGTCATGCTGATTTTCTCTGCTTCTTTGTTTCTGTGTTTTTTTTCTTGTATCTCTGTACCCTCCTTGGCCCACTAGTCAATGTTAATGAGAATGAAACATGGAAATGAACCACCCACAGGCTGAAAGGTTTCAAGATCTGACAAGCAATACTTTAAATAAAACCTAAACTACTCTGTAAAGCAAAAATGGCTAGCTCTGCCACCACGTGGTTGTGCAGTCGGTCTTGCACGTCTCTGTCCTCCGGGTGAGCTGCCCTTGCTGCCCACCAGTCCTTCTGCTGCCCATCGGGTGCTGCAGCCTGCTGTCCCCCTCCCCCAAGCCACTGGCCGCCAATGGCCAGCTCCTTCCCTGACCAGCAGGACAAGGTCTTCCTTAGACAAGCAGCGTGTACCACAAGGGGTGTAACTCCAGTGGCACAGCTTTTTTTTGGTTTTGTTTTCTAAACAAGGCAGCCCTCTCATTTCCAGAACATACGGGAACTTATGGAATCAGGGACTATTATGGTTTGGATATAGACTGTCCCCTGGAAAGGCTCATGTATTGGCAATGCAAAACTGTTTAGAGGTTGGCTGGGCGTGGTGGCGCACGCTTGTAATCCCAGTATGTGGGAGGCTGAGACAGGAGGATGGCAGGTTTGAGACCAGCCTCAGCAATTTAATGAGGCCCTCAGCTTTAGTGAGACCCTGTTTCCAAATAAAGAATAAAATTGGGCTGGGGTTGTAGCTCAGAGGTAGAACACCCCTGGGTTCAATCCCTAGTACCACACCCACAAAATGTTTAGAGGTGAAATAATTAAATCATGAGGGTTCTGATGTCATCAGTGGATAAATCCATCGATGGATTAATAATTTAAATGGATTTACTGGGTGGTAAGGTAGGTAGGGCATGGCTAGAGTAGGGAGGTCACTGGAGGTGTGGCTTTAGGGACTGTATAAGATCCTCTTCCCTCCCTTTGCTCTCTCTGCTTCCCCACCCCGTGCCCTGAGTTCTGCAGAAGTGACTCAGCCTAAAATGGACTGAGATACCCCAGAACCGTAAGCTCCAAATCGATCTTTCTTCCTCTAAGTTGTGCTGTCAGGTATTTGGGGTCTTAGCAGGGAGAATGCTGACTGAAACAGGGACTGGAGGGGAGAAATGGAGAGGCTCAGCCTGGCGTGGTGGCGCATGCTTGTAATCCCAGTACTTGGGAGGCAGAGACCGGAGGATCCAGGTTCGCGGCCAGCCTCAGCTACTTAGTGAGGCCCTCCACAACTTCGTGAGACCCGGTTTCAAAATAAAGGATAAAAAATAGGGCCGGGGATGTAGCGCGGAGGTAGAACGCCCCCGGGTTCAATCCCCAGTACCGCAAAAAAAAAAAAAAAAAAAAAAATGGAGAGGCTCAGCCTCACCCTTTGCCTGGAACCTCTTGTCCTCCAAGACGCAGGTGCTCTGGCTGGGTCTGGCCCACTCTGCCAGAGTTCCTCTCTTTATTCATGTGGATTTTCTCCTAAGGATCTTTCTCATTGTCATTCTCTCCAAATTGGCCTTTGCTTATCACACAGTCAATATATATCCCAGCCCTTGGGGGAAACAGAGTTTATATGCTTTTTCTGTGCTTTTGGGTGCCGGGGAATTGAGAAATATGGCTGAGCATAGGTTTTAAGGTTCCAGAATATTCCATGACCGTCAAAGGACAGAAGACTGCTTTGCCTGGAGCCCATGGAGGGCTCTGGGACAGTGATGCTCAACAAGAGCATGTCTCAATTCTGGCCCCAAATAACTGCCTCTGTGTGGTAGGGGAGATGTCACCTAGTTTCTACATTTCATGGTCCCTGCCTCCACATCCATCCTATTCTATTTATGTTCCCATCATTTTTCAGATCTTAGTCTTGTGTGTCCCTGACAGGAAGAGACTAATATTTAGATCAACCTCGTGAGACCCTGTTTCAAAACAAAAAAAAAATTTTTTTTTAAAAGGGCTGGGGATATAGCTCAGAGGTAGAATGCCTCTGAGTTCAATCCCCAGTACCATAAAATAAAATAAAATAATAAAATAAAATAAAATAAAATAAAATAAAATAAAATAAATACACTTCCCTTTGCTTGCCCTTGCCAGGCCCTGGCTACACAGAGAGGCTGAAGGAGATGTAGGCGCTGTCCCTAGGGAGTAAATGCTTCCATTGCTCCGACTCTCAGCATCTCTCAACAGGAGTAAAAATGAAACTGCCATAGAAAACCCCAGTGCTGCAAAATCATCAGGCAGGCTGCCTCTGCAGTGCAATCCATAATCTCTGTGACTTCAGAACAGCAGCAACAAAAAAGGTTAGATGGCTTTCTAAATTAGCTTTGCATTACTTTGGAAACTAACAAAGCATTCCTTCCCACAGGTTCTGTTTCCTAAATTAAACATTCCATAGTTGTTCAGATGTTGGTGAATTGAAGATTGGAACATTTCTTAGGTAGGGGAGAGAGGTGGGTCTCTAGATAAGAAGGGTGGGGTACTGTCGGGAGAGGGGAGCCAGGTGGTGGAGCAGAGATCATAGGACAGTTGGGGGAAGACGTGATCAAGTAGGCAAATGGACAGAATGTTTCTAAAATTGTTAGTTCTGGATAAGTGTAGGCTAAGGGGGCTCATTATGGTCAAGTATTTGACAGCATACTTTCAAGTGGAAGCCTTGGGGAGTGGCTACTCCCTACCTCTAATCAGTGGGAGCCAGAGGAAATGAATGTAAACGGCTAAGGGGTGGCTAAAGGTCAATACAAGGCCCATTTTTTCAAAAAGTGACAGCAGTTAGCACTAGAATGTGCCACAAAGAACAGAAGCTTCGTGTTCTGAAATACTGCAAGGAACATCCAGGTTTGACTTGGAGGTGCCTGCCTGTAATCCCAGTGCTTGGGTGGCTGAGACAGGAGGATCACAGGTTCGAGACCAGCCTCAGCAACTTAGTGAGACCCTGTTTCAAAATAAAAAAAATTTAAAAAGGGCTGGGAATGTAGCTTAGAAGTAGAATGCCTCTGGGTTCAATCCCCAGCACAAAAGCAAAAACAAACGAACAAAAACCCAAACAAAAAAAAAAGAAAGAAAGAAAGCTCTTGCTTATAAGAATTGCGTCTGCACTATTTGGATTGCCTACTAGGACTCTCGCTTTTCCACACCAGCTGTCCCCATCTGATCCCTGGGTCTCTTCCACAAGGTCATCAATTATGTGGTGGTGATGTAACTTGAAATCTGGTCCCTTGGAAACCATGTTTACAGGAGTTGGCTGGTGGAAAGGAACAGAGATGGAGCTGGTGGGGAGTAGGTCTGGAGGTAGGTAACTCCAGGTTTAGCCACAGAGTGCTGTCTGTGGTGGAGGGAGCAAGGGCCCTGCCTGCAGCAAGGGGCTCACAGGCAGCGAGCTGTACTGGGCGCTCTGGGGGCCGTCTCCCCTGCAGCTCCAGGACACAGCCCCAAGCAGCTGACCTCTGGTTTGGCTTTGCCTCAGCTTAGCTATTTGTCCCTGGACCACTTACCAATCTCAATTTCATTGTATGGAAGTGGAAAATATTGGAATAGACATCTCTAATGTTCCAATAAACCCTATATTTTGTAATTCTGTATCTTCTTACATTTGAGTGTTATTTATGATACCCTTTACTATATGGTGCTTTATATATATTGTGTGTGTGGGCGTACATGCATGCCTGTGTGTGTGTGTGTGTGTGTGTGGCACTGGGGATTGAACCCAGGGACTTCTACCTCGGAGATGCATCCCCAACCCTTTTCATTTATTTTTAATTTTATTTTTATTTTTATTTTATTTTATTTTATTTTATTTTATTTTATTTTATTTTTGTGGCACTGGGGGTGGAACCCAGGGGTGTTCTACCTCCTAGCTACACCCCCAGCCCTATTTTATTTTTCATTTTGAAACAGGGTCTCACGAAGTTGCAGAGGGCCTCACTAAGTTGCTGAGGCTGGCCTCAAACCTATGCTCCTCCTGTCTCAGCCTCCTAAGTACTGGGATTACAGGTGTGCACCAACATGCCTGGCTTTCTTTCTTTTTTTTTTTTTTTTTGAGACAAGTTGCTGAGGCTGGCCTCAAACCTCAAACCTGTAATCCCAAGTACTGGGATTACAGAAATGCGCCACCATATCTGGCTATGATACTTTTTATTTATTAAGCATGTTCACATACAAATCTTATGTGATACTTATGACCACCCTCAGAGGTGATCAGGACAGAAATTCTGTCCATTTCAGAGATTAAGAAACCGAGGATCAGGGAGGCTAAGCAACTTATCACACAGATAGCAAGTAGAAACCTAAGACTGCAGCCCAGGTCTTCCAACTTGAACTTGATTCTTCACCTTCTTCGGGAGTGGGGGTCCATTGTGTCTTTGAAATCAAGTAATTATAGATGTTCTCTCCAGAAAAATTAACTTGGGATTTTTAGATGCCTTAAGCTCAACATGGACCCCTGAGTAGAATCCCCCTTGTGAGCTTTTTTTTTCTTTTTCTTTTTTTTTTTGGTGTGACACTTTGTTTTGTTTTGTTACTGGTGATCGAACCCAGGGGCATTCTACCTCTACCTCTGAGCTACACCCCTAGCCCTTTTTTTGTTTTTGAAACAAGATGGCCCTAGTTTAAGTCCTTTGCCCACTAGGTTGCTGAGATTCTCACTAAATTGCTGAGGCTGGTCTCAAACCTTCAATCCTCCTGTCTCAGCCTCCCCAATACTGGGATTACAAGTGTGTGTCATCGCACCTGGCCCTTATGAACATTTGTGTGTGTGTGTGTGTGTGTGTGTGTGTGTGTGTGTGTGTGTGCGCGCGCGCGTATGTGCACGCGCGTGTGTGTGTTTGTGTGTCTTACTTCTCTGACCAGATTACAAGCTCCTTGGAGGGCCAAGACACATGTTTTCTCTTCCCTTCCACCTCCTTCCAGCAAGTACCATGGAGCCAAGCACGGAGCAAAGCTGTTGAAAAGGGAAAGCAAAGCAGGGATGTGAAACAGGTCAGAGGAGCAGATGTCCATGCCCAGGTTTGGCCACTTGTTCTACAACAACTGGAATCCTTGTGCATGTCCCGCCGGCTGCATCTGTGCCCCAGCTCTCAGAAGACAGCCCGGTTTCCCATGGTGGCTGCAGCAGCAGCAATATCCTCCTCCTCCACATGACTTTCCAGGCACAAGATGAGGCTGTAGGCGCAGAAACACCAGGCCCTGGCTTCACAGACTGCACACCCCAAGAATCTGATGTAAAGAAGAAGGCAGGCCAGCTGCCTTAGCGGGGCGGGGGGAGTTAGCAGCAGGGGCTGCTGCGGGTTTAAGTTGGGAAGGAGAGGTGGCGCTGGAGGAGAGGGCAGCCAGGAGCATCTGAACAAGCTGCCAACGACATCTGAGTGACCATCTGGCGGGGCGGGGACAGCAGATGCACCAGGAGGGCCAAGCTCAAGGCCTGCACGGGTCCTCAGTCCACTTACACACACACTTGGCGCCAAGCCTCTCATCTCCCTGGACCTCTACTGACACCAACAGCTGTGACACTAGTCCTTTCATGAGGGATAGAAGGGAAGCAACACTCCCTGATAATTGAGAGCAGGACAATTGACCCAGTAAATAGAGATGGCCCTGGTGTAAGTCCTTTGCCCATTATTGCCAAACTTTCTTTCCATTTTCTATGTCCTAAGTCCTTACTTTCCCAGGTAGGGTGGGCGAAGGAAAAGGATTCCAAGATTATAGTAAGCAGGACCACTCCCAAAGAAACGAGGCCATCCTGCACCCTGCAGGCTGACTCAGTTAAGCTGCACTGCCCAGACATCGGGTTGGGTCTCACCAGTCAGAAGCATCTGACTCCCTCCTTGTAGAGACTGTGAGAAGACCCCCTGGCAGAAGACTCCTAGGGTGATGGGTTATTGGAGTCAGCAAGGACTCAAGAGATTATGTATTGATCCAACGCCCTCCCTGCTAGACCGGGGAATGCATGTTTAGGACATATGTCCAAGGCCACCCAGGAAGTTAGTGACAGAATCTGAACTGGAACACAGAAGTCTCTATCTGATTTGACAAAGGTTTCCCACCAGACACAAATCTGAGCAGCTACAAGGAAGGAAAGTTTGGATTTGCAGCACTAATTAGAGGAAGCAACTGTTGTCTAGGACACAACTTTATGTTGTAGCCATCCCTGGGGACTCTGCCCTGCCTCCCACATCGGGCTAAACTACTGTTGTAAGGAGCCCTTCTGGCTGCCAAGCCTGACCTTCCAGCTAAAAGCAGCGCCTTAGCAGCGAGATCTTACCTGATGGGATCTGCACCCATCACACAGTCCTGGCATCTCCTCTGGTCACGAGGCGGGCAGGGGAGGCTACACCAGGTGCAAGGTGGAAGTGGAGTATCTTCCACAGACATTTCATAAATGTTCCATAAGCAAATAGCAAAAGTTTCATCTCTGCCTTCCCTTTAGCTTACCACTCCCAAAGGCATCCAGCGAATTTGCATTCAACCTGTGAATCAAATCGATTCAAATAAATAGATATTTCTTGAGCTAATATAGAGAAGGCAGTGGACCAGGTACTGAGCTGTGGATGAAGACAAGCCTAAGTCCCTACCTTCAAATAATTCACAGGCTAAGGGGTGGGGGTCGGGAATCAGGCAAAATTACATTCAAAATTACTATCACGAAGCAGCAGGACAAGAAGTTTGATGACACAACAAACAACTATTTGCAAAATTATTGGAATAGATCATAAGAACTATGAATAAACATAAAAGACACTGTAAACTGAATGATCCAGGGAAGTTTGTGGAAGAGGAAAAATTTGATGGGCTCTAAAGGATGGAAAGAACTTGGCCAGTGGAGAGAAGGAAAGAGCATTTTAGAAATTGATAACTGAGAGAAAAGGCATAAAGATGGGCAAATTGAAGCCAGTTGAAGGTATCGAGTAATAATAGTCATGGCAAGTAGATGGTGCTTATCATGTATCAGGTACTATTCTCAACATCTAACACTGACTGATTGAATGGAACTGGGGGTTCAACCCAGGAGTGTCCTACCTCTGAGCTACACTCCCAGCCCTTTTTTATTTTTGAAACAAAGTCTCACTAAATTGCTGAGGCTGGCCTCAAACCTGGGATCCTCCTGTCTCAGCTTTCAAGTCCTGGGGTTACAGGCGTGTGCCATCATGCCCAGCTAACATTTATTAATTCTCTTGATTTTCATACAACTCAAATTACTATTATCATTGTGTGTGTGTGCATGTGTGTGTGTGTGTGTGTGTGTGTGTGTGTGTGTGTGTTACTAGGGATTGAATCCAGGGGAATCCTCCCTCTGAGCCATACTCCCAGCTCTTTATTTTGAACCAGAATCTTGCTATTGCTGAGGCTGGCCTCAAACCTGCAATCCTCCCATCTCAGCCTCACAAGTACTAGGATTATAGATGTGTACCACCATGCTTGACTCATCCCATGTTTTACGGTTGAGGACAATGAAGCAAATAGAGGTTTAAGCAACTTAGCTGAGGACAGCTCACAGTGCCTGAGCCAGGATTTGCATCTTGAGGGTATGCACTCAACCACTGCTTTACAGAGCTTCTCTCATTTTAACTAGAGAAGTTGGTTTGTTAGAAAGGCTTATTGGGGAAAATTATAGAGGATCTTGAACACTGTAAACAAACTTGGGCTTGATTTTGTGGGCAGTGGGGGACCATTAAGGATTTCCAAGCAGGGGAGGAGATCTGGATTAAGTTGAGATATACATGTGGTGAAAATCCAAAGGACACATTCACATAGGAAAAAACACAGAGAAATTCATTAGCACATGTATGTATGTATGTAGATCCCATTTCTTTTCATGGAGTAACTTGTCCAGAGTTACTTCTGGTGGCCTCTCGGATCCTCAACCACTAAGGAATCTTGGTCTGTGGCACTGAGGGGACAACCAAAGTCTATGTAGACATGTGCTCAAAAGGTAGGGACAGAGCCAGGCTTGGAGAATAGGGAGATGGGAAATTCAAATGAGAACGGGAAAGAGTAGAGGGACAGAGGATGTCAGAGAGCAGGGAAGAGGCTAACAGAATGACTTGGGGCCTCAGGTGTGTAATTCAGCAATATCTCAAGGGTGATTGAGCTGGCAGGGGGGGAAGTCAGCTATCTCCTTGATTGTTCTGTAATTGCAGATAATTTCTTCTGTGGTTCCTTCCCCCCTCCTATGTGCTAAAATGGAAAATCTTTTTTCATGTGCTGAATGCTTTCCTTTTTCTTTTCAACTCAATTTTGCTAATGCATTCTATCAAGGACTATAAAGCTTGTCTCCTCATGACCATCCACTATAATGACCCTCCTCTATAATGAACGTGGGACAGATGAAGTAATAGGACCTCTGAAAGGGTTGTAATTGAAATAAGAGCATTTTAAAAAGTTTTCCCGGAACTTCTGCACAAAGAAGCCTGCTGAACCCACTGGAGTAAAAGGATCAAGTAATTCAAATCCTGAGCAGAGGTTAGATGGTTGTCTTGGATGGGGCTTTGGGAACAGAGTCACAGGAGCTGAGGCCACATCCCGTTCAGATGGTCTTCGGGAAATATCAGCTTCGTGTGAGTGTTATTCAGCTTCTCAGTCACAAAGCACGAATTGTGGTGCTGGTCTCAGTCTGGGCTCCAAGCAAAATTATGTCCTTAACTCTTGTACACTGTGGCATTCGGAAGGAACATTGCCTGAATTCATGGCCACACCTTCATGACACCACTTTTGGGAATGGACTGCAAATCTGAGTTCCAAGCAGCTGTTCTCCATCCAGAGGAAACCAACAGATAACTGGGGTTAGGGTGGGCTGAGGAATGGTTGCTAGAGCCATTCAAATCCCGTTCTCCTGAAGATGTATTTTTGCTTGAATAATGAGTTGTTACGTTTGGGTTAAAATGAGGGCAAAAGATAATGTAAGAGACTCAGGCATTGCTGTACAGACATCCCCACTTCGACTGAAGCATTTCTGACTGGGGTTGTGCATTAGGAGTTTGGAAATAAGTCACCTTCCCAGACTCAACTTCCAGGAACAAAGCCAGCACGTCCAGGCTCCCGTGTTGAGCCCCAATTCTGCCCTTCCAGCCAGGACTGGGATCTCAGGCACCAAGAACAAACCCACTGTGTTAGTCAGCTTTCCATCGCTGGGACAAAATACCTGAGATCATCAACTTAGAAGAAGGAAAGGTTTGTTTTGGCTTCAGTCCACAGTCGTTTGGCCCCATTGCTCGGGGCCTGTGGCAGCGCAGGACATTGTGGCAAGCACGTGTGGCAAAGGAGGTCTGTTCTTCATGGTGGCAGAAAAGAAAAGAGAGAGAGGAAGGGGGCGCTCGCAGTGACTTAACTCCCTTCTACTCACCTAACTCACCCTTTAAATGTTCCACCACTGGAGTAAAAGGATGTGCCACCATGGGCTGGTCACTAAGCCTTTAACATAGGCCTTTGGGGGTCATTCAAGATCCAAACTAAAGCACCCGGGTGTCCCAGTGGCCAGAGCCACGGTTCTTTTTAGGTTGGTCCTCCCCGTATGTTGGCTGAATCCCTGGGTGAACTCGTGCCCTGGTTTCCACTCTGTCTAATCGGGAACTCTGTTTCTCCTCTGGACTAGATACGCAGTCCAACTCACCCAGCCTGTCCCCTTTCCAGTCAGCTGGGTGTTTCTGTTGTGCCAGGTCATGGGATGATTGTGCCAAGGACAGGGCACGTCAGCTTTATTGGATTCAGAACGATTTCTGTTCACTTAATCCAGTGCCTCTCGGCAGCAGTTGTACCACTCCCTAGGGGGTAGATTGGATCCTTGAAGGGGCATTTTTGGGAGTGGCACGGATGGCATTTACTGAGAGGGGACCAAGAATGTCAGCTGTCCAGTCATGCACAGCACAGGCACCACAGTCAAGAAATGTGTGTCCTGCACAACCTTCAAGAGTCACACTGGACACGTGTGAAAACCCTGCTTATCATTATCTCAGCGTGGAACTCCATTCCATTTTACTTGGATACACAAATTACTTTGGCAAAGTTCTAGTTTACGCTACATTTTCCAGTAAATGCCCTTTCTACGTACTTTTAAAGTAAGAGAAGATTGCTCTTTGTTTGGATCAGAACTTTACCAGTGACATTTGCAACATCAGGAAAGCACTTCACCCACAGCCGCCTCACTCCTGGTACATGAGTTGCCAGCACACCTGTCTCCATCTACATTTGTCTCTGCCCCGTTCACTCTGATCTCAAAGACACTAATTCATTATGCCTTCTACTTAGCCAACCCCAAGTATTAGCACAATCGAATACATTATTTTATTACAAAGTATTCCTCTTTACCAGTATTTTTCTTTATTTTATAGTTAGGAAATTGTACTGAGTTTTTAAAAATATGTGAATAAGAAGCTGGGCATGGTGGCACACGCCTGTAATCCCAGTACTTGGGAGGGTGAGACAGGAAGAGAGAAGGTTCAAGGCCAGCCTCAGCAACTTAGCGAGACCCTCAGGAACTTAGTGAGACTGTTTCAAAATAAAAAATAAAATAAGACTGGGGGTATAGCTCAGAGGTAGAATACCCCTGGGTTCAATCCGAAGTACCAAAAAAAGTAAGAGGTTGTATGATTTGTGAATTTATTTTTAGAATAGTGAAAGAGTTATAACAAAGCATCAATTTAAAAATAGGCCATTGGGTCTGATCCTAAGTGGACACTGTGGTACTGTCTGCTGAAGGCAGAAAGGGGCCAATGGTGATGTTGGTGTTTTCTGGATAGAAGGCTGCGCTGCCTCCCAAAAGTCCTCCTGGGTAGTATCTGCTGAAGGAACTGACCGTTTTCCAAATGCCTCCATTTACCTTCATTGGGATCTTAGACATTTTCAGAATCCAGCATCATTCAAATCAATCAAAGCCATGAGCCTTAATTCATGGCCAACTTATCAATTTCCACTTGGAGACATTTCTTCTCAGGGACTGCAAAGCTTGTGTCCACAGTTCAGAGCAGCTTGGGAGGGCAATGACAGGCGAACATGAGTGCTATGCAGAGGGCACTCGGGGTGCTGGGGAAAGCCTGGCGGGGCACTCCTGTCCCACCACAGACCACGCTTCTCCAGCAACCACAAGTACACAAAGGGCAGGGCCTCTCCCCTACATAGCACTGGGTGGGCACTGCTAAGTTATGATTCCCTGGGCTTTCATTTTCTGTAGCCCAAGCTGACTACCTCCCCTTTTTTTTTTTTTTTTTTGTGGTACTGGGGATTGAACCCGGGGCGTTCTACCTCCGCGCCACACCCCCGGCCCTATTTTTTTATGCTTTATTTTGAAACCGGGTCTCACGAAGTTGCGGAAGTCCTCACTAAGTAGAGAGAGAGAGAGAGAGAGAGAGAGAGAAAGAGAGAGAGAGAGAGATCGCACGCGCGCGCGCCGCGCCTACACACTGAGGCTGGCCGCGAACCCGGATCCTCCGGTCTCCACCTCCCAAAGTACTGGGATTACAAGCGCGCGCCACCACGCCCAGCTTGACTACCTCCCCTTCTGTCCAGCCCTACCACCACCACCACATACCTGCACATGACCTGCCAGGCAATATGCAATACAAATGACTAAATGTCCTCTACTGAATGACATTCACATTCTTGATCTACTTTTCAGTGATTACACCCAAATCACCCACCTTGGTTGCAGTTTCATGAGGTCCATCCATTTCCAACAGTCTCTTGCATTTCTTCAACAGATGGTTAATCATATCCATTGTGTGTGAATTTCACTAGTTCAACTCAGAAGGTGACCTCATATTCCTCAGCTCCAAATCCACCGAGAGGTAGGTTCCCTCCCACTGTTGCTTCTACCTCCTGCCAAAGCTGATGTCAGAAATGAGGGATGAGACCATCTCACACTCCTTTCCTGCTTGGCACCAGCCTGTACAGCAGGGACAGTTTTCCAAATTTTTGTCCCAATTTGGTAAAGCAGAGTCCTGCCTCACTCAAGCTCTGCTCCTTCCCCCAACCCCCATACCCCCACCCTGGGAAGTAGAGTTCCAGCATAGATCAAATTAGAGACCACCCAAATTATGGCAGTAACTCACTATGGTTCAGAGAAGATAATACAGGCATCAAATTATTTGGTTTTTCATTTGTTTGTTTTTGTTTTTCATGATTCTGAAAAGTGACCTTCATCAGGGTATGGTGGCACATGCCTGTAATTCCAGTACTTGGAAAGCTGAGACAGGAGGATCACAGGGCAAGGCCAGCTTCAGCAACTTAGTGAGACCCTGTCTCAAAATAAAAAATAAAAAGGGCTGGAGGTGTAGCTCAGAGGCGAATGTCCCTGGGTTCAATCCCCAGTACACACACACACACACACAAAGATACAGTGACTTTCATGATAGGCCTCCTGAAAACTGGAGACCTAGGGAGATGGTAGAAGGGCTCAATACAAGCCTGAAAGCCCCAGAGCCACAGCAGTGGATGGCATAACTCTCAATCTCGGTTCAATGGCTTGAGAATCTGGGGCGGAGCACTAGTGCAAGTCCCAGAGTCTAAAGGTGAGACAACCTGGAGCTCCAATGTCCAAGGGCAGGAGGAGGAGGGTGTCCCCAGTCCCGGAGAGAGTCAACTCACCTTTCATCTGGTGCTCAGCAGTTTGGATGATGCCCACCCACATTGAAGGTGAATTGTCCCCAACAAGTCCATCAGCTCATATGACAGTCTCCTCTAGAAACACCCTCACAGACACATCCAAATATAGTACTCTATCAGCTATCTAGGTATCCTTTAATCCAGTCAAGTTGACACCTAAATTAGCAATCACAGCCCTCGGAAGAGATCAACAGGAGATGGAGTAAAGAGAGATGATAATTTGTGGACAATACCAGAAGGAGATGGGATTCAGAGCATAAGAAACAATGGCTCTTCTACAGGGGAGGGAAGGAAGAATGTCTCTTTATTTAAAACAGGAGGGAAGATAGGTAGAGACATCTACAGGTGGCCAGCAAGAACCTGCCTACTAGCTACATTCTCTCTGAGAAGTAGGCAGTGAAGACATTTTCTGAGAGTAAGTGGATGGCAGGGAGGGTCTTGCAGAACAAGACAAATAGAATAGCAACTTCTATAAAGAATGGGAGAGGAGATATTTCACAAGTGGAAGATCACCAGCCTGCATGGCTAAATGAATTCTCTCTAGCTCAGCACATCATTTTGAGTACAGGAGGCTGAGAGGTGGGTGTTTGGATTAATCCAAGATTAAGAGATTGCAGAGGAGGCACAAAGTGGTGGTGGAATGGATGTGCTACGTTAGGACAGTCCTAGATGCTGTAATAAAAACCCAATAAGAATTCTGGGGCTCAAACATGATAGAAGTTTGCAATTCTGGGGAAAATGGAGTAAACATATTCCACACTGAATGTAGCTATTTGAGGACTCTGAAAATTAAATGGCAGCTGGTGGTTGGGGAAGGCCAGAATTTGAAGTACCATAAAATAAGTGATAGGATTGCTAATTTTCTTTTCCCTTAAATACACCCAGGGTGAATTCTAAGCTACTCAAAACCTGAATGTGAGCATCGGCCTAGACAGAGTTCCAGGAGAAACCCCTTCTATCTTTGGCTCAGAGAGCAGGGAAGGTCTCCTAATACTTGGAGAGAATGGGGGAAGCATCTTTTTGTCTCTTTTTTTCCTCCATTTCTCACACCCTTCTCCTAAGAAATCCCCTGGCAGCATAGCCGTGTTACCAACAGGGACTGTGGGAGTCTACAGTGTTTTCATAATCCAAAAGAAGGCAAGAAATTAGAAATAAAGGAACAAAGGACAAGAGGACAAATATGAGACACATAGGTGTTAGACTTAAACTGTGTCTTAATTGTTTTAAATGTAAATGGTCTATAATCCAATTAAAAGACATTTGTCAAACTGATTAAACAATAAAACCTAACTACATGCACTTTACCAGTCACAGATTAGAGAAAGGTTGAAAATAAAAGACTGATTTTACCACACAAACACTAATCAAAATCTGGTGTTGTTATATTAATACCAAAGTAGACACTGAGGTGAGAAGTATAGCTAGACACTAAAAAGGAACATTTCATAATGATAGAAAGATATTTTAAAATATCATTTCTATCACCCTTTCTTATGTTAAGTACTATAATTATCTAATAATAGAATAACAGCCTTCAGGTATGATGAAGATTCCAAAATGCCTTGTCATTCAAATTCAAAAATATGATGAAGCCTATCTTCAAAAAATATTGCCCATCTATGCATGGCATTAGACTTTTAAGAGTGACAGCTTTGATAATGTTAGGACTATTACATTTACTGTTATATTTGCTGATCACTAAGGGTTTTGTTGCCATAGAATTGACGCACATAAAAAAATCCTCATCATATCTGTCCTATTTAGAATTCTGCTTCTGTTTCCTCTTGATTCTCCTGCAATCATGGGGAATGAATCCACTCAGAAAATGGGAGTTAGCTAGCTCTGCCCTGGCAGACCAGTTTCAGTGGTTTTAAGGAACGGTTCAGGGGAGGACTCTCAGCTATTATGTCTTCAGTCATTGACTGTCTTTTAAAAGATAACCTCAGTAGCTCCATGGTCAGTTATTTTTCCCCCCTGGGCACACATCTAACTCCTAATATATCCTTAAACAGAAAGTAATGGAAGTAAAGCTCTAGAACTTCACACAAATGTTAGGTTCTGTTATTTTCATCCAAATTCTAAATGTCATCTTTCAGAAAATACATATGGCCCATTGAGGTGTTTTTGCTCAAAAAACCCACTAGTGTTGGGCGTGGTGGCGCACTTCTGTGATCTTAGTACTTGGGAGGCTAAGACAGGAGGATTGCAGGTTCAAGGATAGCCTCAGACCTGTTTCAAAGTTAAAAAGGCTGGAGGTGTGGACACAGAATGCCTCCCAGGCCGGGCGTTGTAATCCCAGTACTTTGGGAGGCGGAGACCGGAGGATCGGGGTTCACGGCCAGCCTCAGCTCTCTCTCTCTCTCTCTTTCTCTCTCTCTCTCTCTCTCTTCCTAGTGAGGCCCTCCGCAACTTCGTGAGACCCGGTTTCAAAATAAAGTATAAAAAACTAGGGCCAGGGGTGTAGCGCGGAGGTAGAATGCCCCTGGGTTCAATCCCCGGTACAGCAAAAAAAAAAAAAAAAAAAAAGAATGCCTCCCACTACCGAACAAGCAAATAAACAACAACAACAACAAAAAAACCTTTTGTTTTCCTCAGTGAGCATAAGTCAGAGGCAGATACATTCACTAAACACTGAGCCAAGAGCTCTTCAGATAGAACACTGAGGGAGCAGCAGTTTCATTCAGTTTCATTGTTCAGTTTCATTCAGATCAGAACTACCAAAACAGAGGGGCAGGCCTTTCTGAGCCTTGATGTCTTATAGCTGGGCCAGCTAAGATTTGCTGTAAGTGTATGGCACACTGAAACTGGGGGAGGTGGGGACATGGCAGGGTGCAGGCCCTTCAGAGGAGGGAGTGGTCATCAGGACCCAGAGGATGCATCCTGTGTGGAGAGCAAGGCTGACAAGAGCTAAGGCTCAGGGGTGGGCAGGAGGGAGCTGGAGAGGGTGCGCACATACCCTGGCCTCACCCCTCACCTCCCTCACACCTCCTGCCAATAGTCCCCGTTGATCAAACATAACTGGAAACCAGAAGGCAAGCCAGCCAGCCTCCATGGGCACAGAGGAAAAGGGAGAAGGGTACAGGGTAAGATGTATTGCACACCTAGAGGGGAATGGAGGGCTATCAAGCACCAGACACCACTGCAGCTTTCTAGAAAAGAGACCACCATCTGAGCTTAAATCCAAGCTCTGCCATTGGCTGTGTGCTGGGTGACTTTGTGGAAGCCATTTAGCCACTCCGAGGCATAGTGTCCTATTCTGCTAAAATGAGGGCAATAATATCCACTTCACATAGTTATATTGTGAGGATAAAGTTAACGTTCATAACATTTAGCCCAGTGCCGGGCACACTGTAAATGCTAGATAAATGATAAGTTACCTTCCCCCTCCATAAAACTCACTCTGCTTGCCTCTTTTAAACCAAGCTGTCTTTCTTTCTCAAATGTTAGCATGAATCAGAAAAATCCTCTTATTCCTATAGACCCTGGGGATGTGTCAGGATCATTCCTTTATCAGAGACATTATAGTAATAATTGCCTTAAGTCAGGATATTATTTAAGCAGAAAAACTTTTTTTTAATTCTTCAGAAATGCTGCACACACTGCAGGGACTAATTTGGCCCTTGGCATATAATGCAGCATAAATTACCACCTATTTACCAGGAGCAGCAGTTTATCTCCTGGGACAGCTAGACATTGACATCAGCTGGGCCCTCTCTGTTTCCTGCGGGTAATGAGATGCTCAGCATGCAGGATGCTTTCATTGGATCGCCCTTCGGGAAAGCTCGGAAGATTAGCTATAAGCCAACTGCTCATTCCAAGGATTGGAACATTTTTTATTGTGAAATCACACGCCAATTTGCAATGTCATTTCCAAGTTCTGATGGAAAGTCTTTAATGTATTCCTATAATCATCTGATGCCTTTTAGCCATCATTCCTCAGGCTGGAACATTTTCTGTTATTCCATTTTTCCCAGAATAATTTCAAAATAATGAAAGCTGTCCTGCCGCTGAGGCCTCTGGAAGAGTTTGGACCAGGCCCAGGCTTCAGACTTTCCCGTGGGGTGTTCTGATGACAAGGGATACAAATTGAGGGTACTGAGAGAAGTATTGAGAAAGGCTCACTAAAGATAATGCTCACATGTGTACACACTTTTCACTTTATCAGGCAACTTCACGGCCATTGTGTGGGTTGAGGTGGGCAGGGATAATTAACCCCTTACCCTTCACAGACGAGTAAACTGACTCGAAAGCAGCTTGCCCAAGGCCTTCCAACAATCTGGATTGGCTCAAGGACTAGAACAGAGGTCTTCTAATTATCCTAAAGTGCTTATCCAGGGGTGAAAAAACAAACTGACAAACTTGACCTCCTAGAATCACTTGCTGACTGCCTGCTGTCCGTAAAAGAATAAAACAAAGGCCACCAGACCTTTCACACTAAAAAAAAAAAAAAAAGAGCGGGGCGTGGTGGTGCACGCTTGTAATCCTAGTACTTTGGGAGGCGGAGACCGGAGGATCCGGGTTCGCGGCCAGCCTCAGCTCTCGCTCTCTCTCTCCCTGTCTCTCTCTCTCTCTCTCTCCTTAGCAAGGCCCTCTGCAACTTCGTGAGACCCAGTTTCAAAATAAAGCATAAAAAAATAGGGCCGGGGGCGTAGCGCGGAGGTAGAACACCCCTGCGTTCAATCC
>PVJS01013756.1:0-41517 GCA_004027185.1 Glis glis | reverse complement strand
GGGAAGAAGAAGAAATCTTTAGATGGACAAAGAAGGTGACCTAACTGAGGGAGTTGGGCGGGGAGTGGAGGGAAACACACTATAGTACATGATGTACATACGCAAACCTATAAGACTCAATCACTATCTGGAGCATGAAAGGGAGGGAAGGGGGAGGGAATAGGGTGGGATTGGAGGGAGGGCTAAATGTGCAATGTGTGTATGTATGATGTTCATACCCTGACATATATCAAAATGTATAATTACAATTTACAATGCACCAATAAATGAACATAAAAAGTTAAAAAAATCATTAAAGTCTAAATCCTGGGAGAAGATGTAGAATTTACCTGTCAGGAGCAGTGCTTATTAATTTCCTTTGGGGACACAGATAACTTTGAGAATATAATGAATGATATAGAAAAATTTTCAAGAAAAATGAAAAATTGCAAATAACCACAAACTACAGCATAATAGGAATTTGTACCTTTTAAAAGTCCAAAACCCATCCATGGAACTAGGTTATGAGCCAGTGACCTAAAGAAGCTTTGTATTTTCTCTGTCTGCCTCTTCAGTACTTTAGAAAAAGAAAATATGTTCCACAGGGTTTAGAACAAGACCTTTTCTTGGTTTAAAAATAGCACTAATTTTAGTTATTGATCTTGTTTAATGTGTAAATGCCTGAGAGCTAGAAGCAATAGAAAAAAATAGGAGAAAAAATACAAAATTCTTCTGGTTTTCAGAAAAGTTTACTTTTGTGAAAGATGGTTTAAAAAATCTCAAGATGATTTTAGTCAAAAGAAATCTTTATAGATTTGTCACCTCTCATTATTCAGAAGCAGATTATTTGGAACATGTATTATTATAGCATTTGAAAAAATTTAAGCGTGGGAACACATCATTTCTCAGTAAAGTTAGCTATCAACTTATTTTTCAGTAAAATAACATGAGAATTAAGAGAAAAATGTTCTTTTTGTGCACCTCACCAGTTATCTCAGTCAGAATAGGATTATGTAGATAGTTTTCACAAACAATGTTTTCCAAAAATTAAGATTGAGATGCAAGTCATTTAAATAGTTTTATAGTATTGTCTGATTTTAAAATTGCTGTATTTATTGAAAGATTCAGAAAACATAGATGTATAAAGTTAGACAATGATAATTTTCTGCAGTTTCAAGATATAACAACTATGAGCATCAGATGCATATCATTTCAGGCATTTTATGTACAACATAAAAATACCGAGAGAGAAAACACATGGATGGAAAAACAACTGAGCTTGCTGTTTTGAGATGTGACTTTTATATACCTTTAATAAAAGTCTAAAACTTGCAAATTTAATACATATTCTCTGTTGCCATTGAAAAATACAAGGATGTTTAAAGAAGTTAGTAATCTGCCCTTTTAGCTACATTTCTATCCCCTAAACATATGAACCTTAACAGCCTGGTGTGCATGCTTGCACATTTTCCTCTGAACCGACACTAGCATATAAACAACTACATGGACTTATATGTATCGTGGATTTTGTAATTATTCATTTTATAAAAACTGATTTTTAATATACATTTCACTACTACTTTTGTTTTTCATCATAAGAAATCATAAGAACTCCTTCAGTCTAAGATACATAGATGTCACTAGTTTTAACAGTGTGTTATAATGTAGACTTGGTTGACTATATATCAAGTTTCATAAATCCATGAAGCTCAGTGTTCAGTTGGAGGCCAATAAAAAGTGCTACAAATCCGAGGTGCATTGGCGCACAATCCCAGGACTTGGGGGCTGAGACAGGAGGATCACAGGTTCACAGCCATCCTCAGCAATTTAGCGAGGCCCTCCTCAACTTGGTGAACCTCTGTTTCAAAATAAAAAATAAAATAGTGCTGGTGTGTAGCTCCGAGGTAGAATGCCCCTAGATTCAACCCCCAGTACCACATACCACACACACAGACATACACACAGACACACACAGACACACACACACACACACACACACACACACAAGCACACACACACATACACACACACATAAAATATATTATAGATGTCTTATGAATATATCTTTAAGAATTAATTTATTTCTATAAGATTAGGGTTCCCAGAAGGCGGGTTTTTCAAGATAGTGCAAACATTATTTTTAGAAGATATGTTTAGTAGATATTTTAGTAGATAATTTCCCAGTTTTAAAGATTTGTATGATGCCCAGAGTTATGTAGGAAAGTATTTTCCAGTTCCATAGGTCAGAATACTTTAATATTCTCAGTGTGATGGATTAAAAACACTGTGGCAGTATGACATTCATTTTCTTTTTTGGTTTCCTGGTGACACTGTGGGTGTTTATGTGTGGGTCATTTGGTTCTTCTTCTGTGGAAATTGTTTTAATAATTTTGGCCTTTTCATAGAATTACTTGTGTTTATTTTTGATTCTATTAGTTGGCAAGTTGTAGGGTTTATTAGAGAGTTGAGATATTATTTTTTATATTTGCTAGCAAGTACCTCTCACCTTACCACTTCTTTGTTTTTTGTCATTGTGCTTATTTTGTATTTTTATATTCATAAAGTTCTAATGTTTACATTATTAAATTTATTATTTATTTGTTTATTGCAGTACTGGGGATTGAAACTGGGGGCATCCTACCTCTGAGCTACACCCTCAGCCCTATTTTTTATTCTTTATTTTGAAACAGGTTCTCACTAAGTTGTGGAGGGCCTCACTAAGTAGCTGAGGCTGGCCGTGAACCCGGATCCTCCTGTCTCAGCCTCCCAAGTACTGGGATTACAAGCGTGTGCCACCATGCCTGGCTACATTATTAACTTTATAATATGAATGGAGAAAAACTATGTAAGTCATTTAAAAATTTTTATTAGTGCTTATCAATTATACAGAATAATGGGTTTCATTTTGGTATATTTTATACGCATATAATATATTCTAATCATTTCCACCCCCTCATTACCCATCATTACCCTCCCTTCCCATCTTCTCCTGACCCCACTCCTCTTCTCTAATAGTCTCCTTTCTACTTTTATGTCTCCTTTTTTTCTCGTGTTCACATATGAGAGAAAACATGTAATATCTGTGTTTCTGCATCTGGCTTATTTCACTTAGCATGATGGTCTCCAGTTCCGTCCACCTTCCTGAAAATTACATAATTTCATTCTTTATGATTGAACAAAGCTCCACTGTGTATATGTACCACGTTTTCTTTATCCATTCCTCTGTTGATGAGCACATATGCTGATTCCATAACTTGGCTACTATGAATTATGCTGCAATAGACTTGGGTATGCTGTATCTCTATAGTAAGCTGACTTTAGTTCCTTCAGATATATACCCAGGAGTGAATCATATGGCAGGTGTATTTTTAGGTTTGTGAGGAACTTCCATACTGTTTTCCATAGTGGCTGTACTAATTTCCATTCCCACCCACAGTGTACAAGTGTTCCTCTTCTCCACATCTTCAAAAGGTTTTGTTGTTATTTGTATCCTCGATTATTATCGTTCTGACTGGGATGTGATAGAATCTCAATGTAGTTTTAATTTGCATTTCTCTGATGGCTAAAGATATTGAGTATTTTTACAATTATTGGTCATTTGTACTTCTTCTTTTGAGAAGTGTCTGTTTATTTCTTTTGCCCAGGGATTGATTGGGTAAGTTTTTTGAGTTCTTCATGTATTCTGAATATTAATCCTCTGTCAGAAGAGTAGCTGACAAAGATTTTCTCCCATTTTTTAGGCTCTCTCTTTGCTCGTTTGTATCCTTTATTGTGAAGAAGATTTTTGAGTTAATGCAACCCCATTTGTCAATTCTTGCTGTTATTTCCTGAGCCACAAGAGTCCTATTCAGGAAGTCATTGCCTATGTCTGTATGTCAAAGTGTTCTCCCTATATTTTCTTTTAGTGATTGCAAAGTTTCAGATCTTGTACTGAGGTCTTCGATCCATTTTGAATTGATTTTTTTGTACAGGGTTAGAAATAGGTATCTAGTTTCAATCTTCTGTATATGGATGTTCAACTTTTCCAGAACCATTTGTTGAATAGGCTTTCTTTTTGTATCATATGTTTTGGGCACCTCCCTCCAGAACCAGCTGGCTGTAGCTGCTTTTGTTTATTTCTGTTTGCTTCATTCTATTTCATTGGTGTACATGTGTGTTTTTATTCCAGTACCATGCTGTTTTTCTTACTATGGCTCTGTAGTACATTTTGACATGTGGTATTGTGGTATTTCCAGTATTGCTCTTTTTGCTTGGGATTGCTTTGGCTATTCTAGGTCTTTTTTCTTTCATATGAATTTTGGGATTTTTTAAATCTGCACTTTCTTGAATCCTAGGGGTATTGCCAGTTGAAAACTAGATTTTATATTACATTTTCAGTTTTGGATCTTGTACTGTGTACAAGTACTTGTACTTGGACTTGTACAAGTTGCAGAACTAGATACCTGATTTTGAGAAAAAGCTGTCCAGCTTCACAGAAGAAAGGCAAGTTTCCAGGTGGCTTTCATAGATTGCTGGGTGGGGTGTTTGTCTCCATGTACCATGCAAGGCAATCCTCCATGGTTCCAGGGTTTAGGCAAGGAGGCTCAGTTCCAGTTCCTCACCTTGCTTGATTCTTAGTCTGATCTCCTGTTCCTACATGTATGGCAAGCTCAGAACTCGGCCCCTGGTTACCTCATCCTTGTTTGCTAGCACCGAGGATCACTTTGACTTCAGCAGCCACTGCTGACTATTTTAATTTCCTCTTTATACCTGGACTTGCAGATTCAAGCTCAGTTATGCATTACATTAAAAAGAAAAGTATTCAGTAAGGGTGAATGTCCTCCCATATCATCTTGGACAGCCATATTGATTTGATTTTTTCCCAGAGAAGCTCCTCAATCTCTCATACGCATAGGCCATGTGTCCTTTGCATACCCTCTGGTTTCTCCCAAAAATGGATATAGATCCACTACATAGCTACATATTGCTTCTTTATATCCTTAAAATATGTGTTCTAGTGGCAACAACGTTTTTCTATGCTTAGTACTTATATTTCACATATTAAATTAGGGAACTCTATCTGAATACATGCCTATTCAATGATTTATACATCATATAACACTATATTCATTTTATTATTAATATTGCCAACATATATGGATAATAAAAGGACATGTGTATAAGCATACCATTTTATTCATTCTTTTTTCAAATTGTTCTCTTTCATTTTTTCTTTCTTTGATTTTTTCTTTGATTCTTTCTCTGGTACTAGCAATTAAATTCAGTGTTTCACACATACTCAGGAAACTACTCTCTACATCCCAAGCCTTAAAAAAATTATTTTGAGACAGGTTCATTCTAAGTTGCTCTGGCTGTCCTGGAATTTGTCATCCTCCTGCCGCAGCCTGCCTCCTTCCTTCCTTCCTTCCTTCCTTCCTTCCTTCCTTCCTTCCTTTCTCTTTCTTTCTTTTCTTTCTTTCTTTCTTTCTTTCTTTCTTTCTTTCTTTCTTTCTCTCTTTCTCTCTTTCTTTCTTTTTTTCTTGTGGTACTGGGGTTTGAACCCAGGAGCATTCTACCTCTGAGCTATACCCTAACCCTATTTTATTCTTTTATTTTGAAACACTTGTTGGAGGGCCTCACTAAGTTGCTGAGGCTGGCCTTGAACCTGTGATCTTCCTGTCTCAGCCTCCCAAGTGCTGGGATTACAAGCATGTACCACCATGCCTGGCCCTGCCTCAGCCTTCTGAGTAGCTGGGATTACAGGCATGCATCACCATGCCTGGCTCAAATATTTATTGAATAGTGACTGTGTGTCAACTCTTATTCTGACACTTAAAATGAATCAGTGATTAAAACAAAAGAACATCTTCTTATTATATATTCCTCGTTCTGATGAAGAAGAATAGACATTTTTCTTGCCCTAGGGAAGTGGTGTTGGGAAGTATGAGCTATCCACATAAAGACTATTTCCAGCCCTTTCTGTCATAGAATGGGAACTTGAACTCTAGTTTCGTTTGCAGGCTCGCCTAGATATTCCTGTATTTCCCACTGGCATTTTTATGTTAATAAATGTTAATAAAATTTAAGTTGCCTCTGGTATTTTTACAGCTGGGACGGTGGAGTACCTTTGGATCCCTGGAAATTACACCTGAGATGGAATTAGAAGGACAGCCATTCTCAGTGGTGACAGAAGATGACTGTGAAATTCTCAAAATTCCTGCGAAGGAGTATGCTAAGTTAAAATCGGTATGATACCCACATCTTTTTATTTATTAAATTTTCCCTGACCTGCAGACCATAAAATGTGTCTTATTTGCTGACTATGACTTAAGCAGCCTCTGCAGTGATGAGTAGTTGAGATAAAAACAAGGGTCTCTATAGACATGTTTTACCTTTGGTTTTTCATGAGTTTCAAAAGCTCATTCATGCAGCAAATATGTATTTTGGGTGTCAAGAGCATGTCATGTGCTAGGAATACTAGATGATCGAATAGTAGTATTGCTGCTCTTTAAATCCCTTCTGGCTATCTTAGTCTTACTTCAGAGTGATTGGCATGCTAGTTCATGCTTACACTAGACATCCAAACTCAGAGCTGCATGAATATGTGATCACAACTTAATTCTGACCCCCTAATTCTGGTGATCTAAGTTTATTTATGTAAATTTAATAATTTATTTTCTGCTAGTCAAATCTAAAATTTTACCTGTCTCCTATTTTTCTTCCCTTGGATGACAGAGGAAGTTTGTCTAAACGATGGGATGGGGAGGCCCGCCTAGTCCCGCCACCCCAGCTTCTCTGGGTAGTCTGTACCCCTCATGCAGGTCTTGCAGGATGCTGGCAGGTCTGGTGTCCTGCTGGATGGAGATGAGGCACATCCATCTTCTTGCTTTCAGTTTCTTCTATACTGATCTCATTATCAGTGGTACAGATGACTTTCTCAGAATTCAACTTCATTCCAAATACCTGATGTTATTTTATTTTTTCAATTTTCAGAGTGGCTAGCTTAAAAATGTTTTGCTCATTTTATTTCCCCAATAGCAGCATCACTTACTTGATATTATCAACTATGGCTTTTGAGTTTGTCTTGATTATGGCAGGGCTTTAAAACTGTCGACACTTATACAAGAACAACATATTTTAAAAGAAAGGTAGGTAAACAATCTTAGTTAAGCAGATCTGGAGGTTTTTAGAATTGCAGTTTGGTATGTAGTCATTCAGTGATGGCCCAGTAAAATACAAATGTTTTTATACTAATTTTTATTTGTTCAGTATTTCTTTTTCTGCCATTTCTATATTTGCTGATTTTTTTTTACTTAACTGGTATTGGAAATTTAATCATGACATTCTTTTTCAGGAAAAAATAAAACTTGAAAATATGGAAAAGTTGAAGTTAATCCATAAGTGTCCTTATTATGAGGACTGGCCTACTTTGTCCTTAAATGAATTAATTCCACTTATAAAATGGAAAAAATTTCCTCCACATCATGGTGAGTTCAACTTAGTTTTAGATCATTTTCTTTTCATAACATTATCTTATTGGGATTTGTAATTCTTCATTGTTTTGATATTTTAAATAAGATTTCTTCAGATAGGTGTTCTTTAATTTACTTAGTAATTTAGTTTACTAAATTGCATTTGAATTGTACATTTATATTACTTCCTATGCTTTATTAATAATGATACTGTACTCACTAGAAGAGTGGTTTCAGAACTAGCCTTACCTCCATCCACATCTTTCCATATCTCCCAATAGCCCCACTCCTTTTGCCCTGCTCTGACAGTCACAATAAGGACTAAACTTTAACAGGAGCAGTAAACACAATGGGTGATATAGCCACTTTTTCCTTATCCTCCTGTTTGGATAACTACTTTTGTTTTATTTTTTATACTCTGATGGTTTAATGTAATTATACATCAGAGTGAGATTCCATGTGATACAAACATACATGCACACATCACAGTGTATTTCCCTCCATATAACCCCCTCATGGCTTCCCCTTCTGGACAACTATTTTTAAACAGCAAGGTTGCTAATCTGTATCTGTGCTACACATATGATCAGTGGAAAAAATAGAAGTTGAGTATCCCCTATCCAAAATGTTTAAAGCAAGAAGTGTTTCAGATTCAGAGTTAGGGGAATTATGGAATATTCACATAACATAGTGAGATATTTTGGAGATGGGACCCAAGTTTGAACATGAAATTCACTTCAGTTTCATTTATACTTCATATGTAAGTAATTTCCTGCAATATTTTTAATGCACCTGTGTTTTAACCACAACCTGTCACATGGGGTCAGGTCTGGAATTTTCTACTTGTGTCATCATGTTGGCACACGAAATGTTCTGGATGTTGTAGTATTTTGGATTTCAGATTTTGGTAGTAAGGATGCACCCTTGTACAGAGACTAAGCAAGGCCTAGATAGGAGGAAATAGCAGTGAAAAGGCTGCCTTTTCAGTGTTCAGCATGGCAAGGCTGTGTGCATTTCCTGGGGTATGTGCATCCAGAAGGAACAGGTGACATTGAGTCCTGTTGCCGTTTGTCCCCTTTGCAAGTCAGCTGATCAAGAGATGCCGACACAGAAGGAACTACAGTAGGGGCTTAGTGCCTTGGGTTTCCTTCAGTAGAGAACCATTACTGTCCACAAGAGACAGCCACAAACAGAGAAAACTGCCACCTCGCTTCTCTCCTCTTCAAACAGAGGAAGAGCTAATGCCTGGACTGTACCGGAAGAAGAAGCTTTTTTAAAAAATACTTCCACCCAGCCTATAGGGCCACAATAGTACTGGGGGACATTTATAAATTAAGTTTGAGATTAAAGTTCTAAAAAGAATGGGTATAGCTGGGCAGTGAGCCATATACCTGTAATCCCAGCTACTTGGGAGGCTGAAGCAGTAGGATTACAAATTGGAGGCCAGCCTGGGCAAAAAAAAAAAAAAAAAAAACAACCAAAACAAACAAACAAAAAAACTGCCTAACATGGTACAGAGGACTTTCTTTTTTAATTTGAAAGAAAGTAAATATAATTAGAGGCAAGTTTATGCTTCAAAGAACAGGGATACTCTACTAAAGTAAGTAAGTTTGATGAGACTATAAAAATAATTAATGTGGATATTTAGGATTATCATAGATAATCCTTTGTGTCAGAAATATCCAATTTTTATCCTTGACTCACTTCCAGAGCTATTCTGTATAAAAATAATATATAAGTCTTGTCCATATGTCATTGCATTAATATTTTAAGGTGGTTAAAAAAGAAATAAAAAACATCTAAGGTATTTTAAATTATGCAAACCAGTCAAAAGAGTATGTGCTTTTAAAATACTTGTTTCTAATCATAGTCTATTTCAATCAAAAATGCTTAAATTTAGCATCAAAGAGTTAAAAAAGAGTACTAAACACAGCACATTGTTTCTTAGGCTAATGTTGGGTTTGTGTTCTTTTTGGTAAAAGTCTTAAAAAGCAATGGTGGTATTTGTTAAAGTAGCTATTGTTACATTAGACAATCTGTGATTGAATAAGTAAATAAAAATATTTTAACTGATTCTCAAACATATAAATGTGTGGTGCTTACACTTACGCAGTCTTAGAATAAATTCCTTTAAAAGAAGACTGACACTTTTAAACTTGGTGATCATTAAAGTCCCCCTCGATGCTGAAATGCTGTGGTCTATAAATAAGCATACCTAAGGTGAAGAATAAGCCCTATCAAACTAATTTTCTTTCATGGTAATGGAAAACTTGATGTATCAAAGAGAACTATCAGATCTATTTCATGACTTTATTTAAGATTCATTTTGAATTATTATCAGAAAACATAGAGAAGATAGTTCAAATTATACTTTCATTATTTGGGTTTAAAATTAGCAGTAGTATGATTTCCAAAACTTAATTATGTGTGTTTTGATTTTACTTTAGGAATATATATTGGAATGAAGTTTCAGAGGGATTTAGTTAATTATTCCAAAGCTTAATGGAGTTTAGGATTAATCCTTGGCAATCTGAAATAATCAAAGCTTGTTTCTGGCTCTATTTCTTTTGTTAACTTCTTAAATCTTCCTAGTTTTGCTTCATATGCCAAGGGAGCTGACTATGGTGGTTGTGTACAATGTTGCTTGAAATTTCCACCTGTCCACTTTGTATCATATCCAGAGTCTTTCTAAGTGTTATTATTTCCAGGTGTGGGTGACTGGAAAATGCCAGCTACCTGATCTTAGTCATAAATCCCATATGTATCATGTGTAATTAAAAATGGTTAATTAAGCCGGGCGTGGTGGCGCATGCTTGTAATCCCAGTACTTTGGGAGGCGGAGACCAGAGGATCCGGGTTCGCGGCCAGCCTCAGCTCTCAGCTCTCTCTCTCTCTCTCTCTCTCTCTCTCTCTGTTTCTCTCTCTCTCTCTACCTAGTGAGGCCCTCCGCAACTTTGTGAGACCCAGTTTCAAAATAAAGTATAAAAAATAGGGCTGGGTGTATAGCGCGGAGGTAGAACGCCCCTGGGTTCAATCCCCAGTACAGAAAAAAAAAAATGGTTAATTAGCTGGGCATGGTGGTGCATGCTTGTAATCCTAGTACTTGGGAGGCTGAGACAGGAGGATCACAGGTTCTTGGCCAGTCTCAGCAACTTAGTGAGGCCCTCTGCAACTTAGTGAGACCCTGTTTCAAAATTAAAAAAAAATAAAACAAAAATAGGGCTGGTGGTGTAGCTCAGAAGTAGAAAGCTCCTGGGTTCACTCCCCAGTGCCACAAAATAAAATAAAATAAAAATGGTAAACTAACTTGGCAAACATTTAAAATGTATATGTCTTTCTTTTGTTGCTATCTTTCTGATGTTGATATGCTCTGTTTTTCTCCAGATAGAATCTGATATAGGAAACATAATAAATAGAGAAACTGAAAAAATATTGTAGCATTCAACTTAATTCTGTTTTTAATGTGCTTTTATTGGTGCATTATAGTCTCACATCACAATGGAAATCAAATTGACATTAACATACATGCACGCAGCACTTGGTGCCCCCCTCCCTACCCCCCAACACATAGAACTAAGATTGACATTGGTATATTCTCATATGTTAATATGGTCGATGGTAGAAATTCCCTTAATGAACTTCACTCTTCCCCTTTTCCTTCCCTTAGATCAGTTCCCTGACTTCACTGAGGCTTCTCCACTGTTGTCTGGAAGCCCTTTTGTATCCTCCTTGCTCCCTAGCTTGCGCATATTAGAGAAGACATATGACCCTTCTCTTTCTGTGATTGGCTGATCTCGCTTAACATAATAGTCTCCACGTCCTTCCATTTTATTGTAAATGATATTATTTTGTTCTTCTTTATTGATGAGTAGAATTCCATTGTGTGTATTTCCCATAATTTTGTAATCCATTCATCTGTTGATGGACACCTAGTTTGGTTCCATAATTTGGCTATTGTGAATTGTGCTGCTATGAACATGGCTATGCATATATTACTGTAGTTTTCTGGTTTCTGTCCCTTTGGAATGATACCTAGTAGTGATATAGCCAGGTCATATGATGGATCCATTCCCAGTTTTCTTAGTAATCTCCACACTGATCTCCATGGTAGTTGGACTAGTATTCTAGCCATGGAATATATATTTTATTGGTACATTGTTATTATACATCATAGTGAGGTTCAATGTGTTAAAAACATGCATGCATATTTCCCTCCACATCCCACCCACTCCCCCGCTTCCCTCCCCACACAAATTAGTGAGCTTGATAGTGATACCTTCACGTATTGCCATAGTATTACTTGAACTATTTTCTTCTTCCCTCCTCCATCTTTCCCTTCCTTTCTCCCCTAACCCCCTTCAACTACTCTACAAGTCTTTCTCTGCATTATTTAAAGTCCCTTGTGTTTCCTATTTCTCTCTAATTTCCCCAAACAAGAGAAAACATACCACCCTTGACTTTCTGAGACTGAGTAATCTTACTTACCATAATATTCTCCAGTTCCATCCATTTTCCTGCAAATGATATAATTTTATTCTTCTTTATGGCTGAGTAAAATTTCCTTGTGTGTATATACCACATTTTCTTTTATATACTTTTCTTGATGCATTATAATTATACATCATACTGAGGCCACATTTTCTTTTATATACTTTTCTTGATGCATTATAATTATACATCATACTGAGGCCACATTTTCTTTATTCATCCTTCTGTTAATAGACATGTAAGTTGGTTCTATAATTTGGCTATTGTGAATTGTGCTGCTATAACAAAAGTATGCATGTATCAGAATATATATTTTAAAGCTCTACCTAATCTAAATTTGAACTTCTAGGCTCTAAATCTCAACACCGTTTTGACATCAGTCTCTTAGAGATCACTTAACTTTGCAGGTCATCACAACTCTTAGTCCAAAGGGACACTCTTGACCACCCAGCCTCAGATGTTGCCGGAAGGTGCTGTTGATTCAAATGCCTGTGGTCATGAAACTCGCTGCTCCTCCATCCCTCCCTTTACTGGCCTCTTTTGCTTGAAGTCAGCATTTTCTAATATAACATATTAATTTCTGTAATGACTTTAACTGTTCTTTTATTTCCTTCATTGTTGCTCTAGGGTTGGTCATATTTATCTTAACATAGCTGAATCTATTTCAGATTTTATTGACTAAATTCCAGATAGATATAAAATGTTACTATTTTATAATGCTGTTTCCATTTACCCCTTTATATACTGTTTTTTCATACATACCTTATCTATATATGTTACAAACTTAACACTAAATACATTATTACTTTTTATATCTTTTAAAGAAACAGAAAAGGGAAAACATACTTATGGTATCTGTAACATTAAACATTGTATTTACTATTTCTAGTCTTCTTTATTTACTCCTTGAATTTGAGTTGTCCCACCTACCTTCTATGCTGCTATTGACATACATATTACATTTCTGTTACAGAGCCAACAACATTGTGTGTGTGTGTATACAAATACCCACATATATGCATACACACACATATAATTTTACAAATCACTATTTAAATTGTATAAGAGAAGAAAGGAAAAGAAATATCATTTGTTCTTCCCTTCATAATGACATACTTGCCTTTAGTGGTACTTTCTGACTTTTTTGTGTAGATTCAGATTGCTGTACTATCTGGGGCTGCTTGCGACAAACACAGTTTGGTTAACTGTAAATGTATTTCTCCTTTACTTTTGAAAGATAACTTTGCTAGGTATATCATTCATACTTGATAGCGTTTTTCTTTGTGCATTTTAAATGTATTATTCCACTATGTTCTGCCTTCAAGAATCATTTCTGATGAGAAGCCAGCTGTTAGCCTTCGTGGGTTTACCTATAAATGAAGTTTTTCTCTCTCCAGTTTCAATGATCTCTCCTTGTCTTTGGCTTAAGAATTTTTGCTATGATGTATCTGTTTGCTTATTCCATCTTACCTTGCACTAGAACCTATCTCTGAACACTGAAAAAACAAATAACCCAATCAAGAAATGGGCAACTAAACTAAATAGACACTTCACAAAAGAAGAAATGTAAATGGCCAATAAATATATGAAAAAATTTTCAACATCATGAGCAATCAGGGAGATGCAAACCAAAACTACACTCAGATTTCATCTAGCCCCAATTAGAATGACAATCATCAAGAATACAAACAACAATAAATGCTTGCAAAGATGTGGGGAAATAGGAAAACTTCTACACTGTTGGTGGGATTGCAAATTAGTGCAGACACTATTGAGATCAGTGTGGAGATCCCTCAGAAAACTGGGAATAGAGCCATCATATGATCCAGTTATACCACTCCTGGGCTTCTTTCCAAAGGGATTGAAATCAGAATATTGTAGTGATGCATGTATGTCCATGTTTGTAGCAGCACAATTCACAATAGTCAAATTATGGAACCAATCTAGGTGTCCATCAACAGATGAATGGATTACAAAATTATGGGATATACACACAGTGGAATTCTACTGAGCAATAAAGAAAAAAATGTCATTTGCAGGAAAATGAATGCACCTAGAGAACATCATGTTGAGATTTGCCAGTCATAGAAAGTAAAGAGTCACATGTTTTCTCTCATATGCGGAAGCTAGGGAGTAATCAGGATACAAGAGGGGATACTTTAGATAATTGAGATACTTTAGATAGTTGGGATACTTTAGATAACTGAGGAGAAACCCCAGTAGAGCAATGGAGGGAGTTTGGGGAATGTGGTGGTGGGTGGGGGGAGAGGGAGATTAATGTAGGAAACATTTCCATTGACATCATACACATATGTGAAATTATCAGTGCCAATATTAATATCATATATTAGGAAGGGGAGGGAGTGGGAAGGGAGTGGGGTGGGGGGAAGATCACCAAGTGCTGTGTGCATATAATGTCCCTATCATTCTGAACTACATTATGATGTGAGACTACAATGCACCAATAAAAGTATATGAAAAACAAGCCCTATTTATTCCTCTCTCTTTCCCATTCTTTCCTACCTTATCTTTAGCTGTACTAACCAGTACTAAAGATTTTCTTGTCATTCATCTGCTTAGAAATATTCTATGTCTTTCCATTATCATCAGGAACACTCAAATCTTTAATTTGAAAAGCCACTTGTGTCTGTTCCAAGGCTGTTTCCAAGTTATAATCTGAATCATCCTCTCATTTATATTCTTGTTTCAGCCATCTGGACATTTACTATTCCTTCTACTTTCATCATCCCCACTGAGACCTTCACGCATGTTGCGCCCTCTTCCTGGAGAAATTCTTTAGCACTCATTACTAAATTTACTTATTATTAAGATATTTTTCCAGCCAAATTTAGGTTCTACTGCTGTCTTTTTCCCCCCAGAGATCAATCTTCATCTCATTACTGAGGGGTCAGCAAACTTTTCTGTAAAGAAGCAGGTAGTAAATATTTTAAACTTTGCAAGTCATATAGTGTCTCTGATACATATCCCTTTTCTCCTCCTCCTCCTCCTCCTCCTCTTCCTTTTTTTAAAATTCCTTTTAAAGGTGTAAAAAAATTCTTGGAGGATTATTTAAACATGGACTTTGGGCCAGGTATGGCCCCTGGGCTAATGTTTCCAACACTTGTCCTATAGCACTCACCACACTGTGCCATAATTAATAGTTTTAGGGTCAGTCTTCCAACTAGACTACAAAATCATATGGAATGGGTCTGTCTTATTTTTTAGTACCCAAAAGACCTCAAATTTGTGGGCCATTGAAAAAATTGTTGAAGAATGAGTGAATAATAATTTGATGTTAGTGTTTTCCCTTAGACCAAAGTTATGCAGTATTACTCCCATAAGAAAGTGATTTAACTCTTTGCTGGTCAGTACATATTGATTGTATTAGCACTTAGCCTGTATTTTCTATATTTGGGGGAAATGGTATTCACTGATTCAAGCTTAAGATATACAAACTTAATTTTGTTATTAAATATCCTGATAAAAACACAAATTTTTGCTTTAGTATCATTGGATAGAAATTTAAGGGAATTGTATTATTGTAATAAGTCAACTATTAAGAATTCTGGGAGGCCACAGTGTTTTAAACTCATAATCCAGGTAATAAAAACCCAATTTGGATTTGAGATGCTGTTCAATAAAACAAAGATTAGCATGGTGCTAAGGAGAACAATAGTTAAAGGACATTTAAAAGTCTATTATCTTTATTAAATCCCTAGGAGTAAAAGAATTTGTAGAATCTTTCAACTAATTATTTTTATTTTTATTCATTATATTTAAAGTAGACAACTTTCTACTACATGAGAAAATGAGAAATGGAATGAATACTGACAAATACATTTCCAGTGTAACATCTCCCTACTTATTAAACCTACTTGTCTTTATATAGTCATAAATGTAAATATTAACATTACTTTAAGAAACAACTTCTGAGTATGATTACTACAGATTACATTGCTCAATGTCCCTTCCTAACACTACTCATTTGCCTGAGGAGGCTAGAAAAGCTCAAGATACCTCTTCTAGAATCCGTTGTAAAAGTTTTGATTTTGATGATGGTCTGAGTTCTGCCCAGCAGATGTTCTTACCTAGTTCTTGCAGAAAGTCAGGGAGCAGATCGTATAATCATGGTGATGAGCATGCTGGTTTTCAGGTTCTTGTAACCTGAGTGATGAAGAAACAGTAGTGAAGTTCCCCTCAAAAGGGGCTCTGTGTTGGGAGCAGACTTTTCCATTGGCTGTTTTATTTCTTTGCTTTGTAGTGTGGAAATCCAGTTTCATGACACTTCTGGAGCTTCCTAACACCGTCTAATAAACTCCTTTCTATTTAAATTAGATAGAAGGAGTCTGTTCTCTGTACCTACAAGCACAGGATATTGCACTGGTTATTCATGTTATCAAACATAATCTTCCTAAATAAACACTTTTCAGAATATCCTCATTTGACATTCGTCAATTAAATTTGCACGGAACATGTACTACGTGTGAAATATTACTCTATTTACTTTTGTGGAGATAAATAGCAATGTGTTTTATGATGTATGATGTATTTATTACTATGGAGGATGTTTTTTTAATCTCAAAAAATTCATAATTAGAAAAAGTACAAAAGTGTGTAGCTTTAAACTAATTAAATGTATCGAAAATACCATACATTTTATTGTGGTACTACCTATCACAATAAATATTAAGTGATTATTTTCCAATAGATATAGTAGAAACTGACTGGGAGAATTGATATATTTTGGCCATTTTGGACAGTAACTGAGAGTCATCATTCTAGGCAGGAAAAATAACATAATATGATTTGCAGATCTTGATTCAGGACAGCTAAATAAACAACCTAACCCAAGTCATGTGCTTATTTCTGAGTGCTGCGAGCTCAATCATGAATATGGAGTCTGAGGCATTTCAAATGTTATATTCGTATGATTTGGCGTTTTTATAGATAATGTATAAAATAAAGGCTTTTGAATAACAGAAGAAATAATACCAATGTCAATCTCAATAGCCTATATGGGGAAGGGGGAGTTGGGAGGGAGCTGGGGGAAAGCCCGTCAAGCGCTGTGTGCATGTATGCCACTATTACTATGAACTACATTATGATGTGCAACTATAATGCACCAATAGAAGTATAAAAAAGAAAAAAATAAATAATTCTAGCCATAAAGTAAAGAAGAGACCAGAAGAAGTAATTTTTAAGAGAACAAATCAGGCAGAACAAAATGAGTAAAGTTTCAAGAAGAGAGGTACTAGACAACCAGGAGAATGATTTAGAAGTCTATATTGGTAGTGCATAGCAAAAGGTATAATGATACTAACAATGGAAAATATTCATATGGGAAACATTTTAATTATTTGGGGTTAATGAGTGGAATAGACTTTTGCAAATTCATTTCCAATGTTTCTTAGCACCATTGACTGGAAGCCTATACAGGGAGGGGATGGTTAGGTTTTCTGGATCTCAACTGAAATACATTGTTACTGCACACCCACCAGACACCAGGCAGGGATTCTCAATCTTGGGTTTGAATGAACCTGTTCTCACCCACCATCTGCAGAGGTAGAACAAACTGTTTTTTAATATCTCCCAGAGGTATTTAACTACAGACCATTCCCGGCTGTGCACCAAGTCTTGTGTGAGTGCAGGCTATTATTCATAAATATTCACACAAGAGAGAGTTGCTTTTTTTTCCCTACCTAGATCCCAAGTGAAAGGTTGCTCCCAAAGGGCTCAAAGAACTTTTCCCCATGGATAGATATTTGTAATTGACATAGCTATTGAGAGTTTTGTACTTGATGTTACTTACAAACTTGTAAAAGCATAATTTTTTCCCCTTCATTCACCCATTGGCTAGTAAAACTCAAATCCTTTAATGTTGACATTGGCAAATATTCCTATGGCTGGTGAAGGATCTGGTTATCATTTTTTTTCAGCTTTATCTCTAATTTGTATTTCTGACTACTAAGGGATTTAAGGCAATATCGATCATTTAAAGATGCAAATTCAGAAAATGTGTATTTTTATTACTTTATTTTCTAAATATTATTTGACAAGATCACTTAGTGATTATCCACCATTTCTGCATTGACCTTTCTATGTTATAATATTTTTCTATTTCAAGAAACTTCTTTTTTTTCTATGAAGCGTGTTTTATATATATATATATATATATTTTTTTTTTTTTTTTTTTTTTTTTTTGCAGTACTGGGGATTGAACCCAGGGGCATTCTACCTCCGGGCTACACCCCCGGCCCTATTTTTTATCCTTTATTTTGAAACCGGGTCTCACGAAGTTGCAGAGGGCCTCACTAAGTATCTGAGGCTGGCCGCGAACCTGGATCCTCTGGTCTCCGCCTCTCAAGTACTGGGATTACAAGCGTGCGACACCACGCCCGGCTTGTTTTCTATTTTTTAACTGATGAGATGATAGTTTTCCTTTTTATGCTAGAGTAGTAATTAGTAATAGAAATGTGTGATGATTATAATATTTAATAGTTTCACAACATTCTACGAAAGCAGCTCCTATTCTTATCATAGAAACTCAAATAATTCACCTACGAAATATCATTGCTAGAAGTATCATTAAATATAATATTTTAATATTTATATTGTGAAACTTTGTTTTATTTTTATTTTTAATACTTTTATTGTTGCATTATAGTTTCACATCATAATGCAGTTCATAATGATGGTGACATACATGCACAGAGCATTTGGTGGGCTTTCCCCCAGTTTCTTCCCCACTCCCTCCCTTCCCCATACACAATATTGAGATGAACATTAGTATTCTCACATATGTACAGAAGGTCAATGGAAGTGATTCCTTCATTGCTTCTCCCCCTCCCTCCCCCCTTCCCCTAGACCACCTCCCTGGCTTCACTGGAGTTTCTCCTCTATTATCTGAATTCTCTCTGGTATCCCGATTACTCATAGCTTCTGCATATGAGAGAAAACATATGATCCTTCACTTTCTGTGACTGGCTAACCTAACTTAACATAATGTTCTCCAGATCCCTCCATTTTCCTACAAATGACATTGTTTTGTTCTTCTTTATTGCTGAGTATAATTTCATTGTGTGTATATCCCATAATATTATAATCCATTAATTTGTTGATGGACACCTGCATTGGTTCCATGATTTGGCTGTTATGAATTGTGCTGCTATAAACATGGATATGCATGTATTGCTATAATATTCTGACTTCAGTCCCTTTGGAAAATTATCCAGGAGTGGTATAACTGGATCATATGGTGGATCCATTCCCAATTTTCTGGGGAATCTCCACACTGATCTCCATAGAGGCTGTACTAATTTTCAATCCTGCCAACAGTGTATAAGAGTTTTATATTTCCTCACATCCTTGCTAGCACTTGTTGTTTGTACAGTTGATGATTGCCATTCCAATTTGGGTTAGATGGAATCTCAATGTAGTTTTGATTTGCATTTCCCCAATTGCTAATGATGTTGAACACTTCTTTTCATGTATTTATTGGCTATTTGTATTTTATGAGTATCTATTTAGTTCAATTGCCCATTTTTTGATTGGGTTATTTGTTTCTTTAGTGTTAAGTCTTCCAAGTACTTGGTATGTTCTAGACATTAGTCCTCTATCAGAGGAATAGCTGGCAAAGATCTCCTGTTCTACAGGCTCTCTCTTTAGACTCTTGATGGTTTCCTTTGATGAGCAGAAACTTTTTAATTTAATCCTTGTTTTATTTATTAATCCTTGTTTTAATTTACTGAGCACTGGGGGTCTTATTGAGGAAGTTTCTACCTGTGCCCTCCTCTAGTAATGTAAGTGTCTTCGGTCTAACTTCCAAGTCTTTGATCCATCTCGAGTTGAACCTTGTACAGGGTGAGAAGTAGGGATTAATTTCATTTTTCTACAAATGGATAAACTATTTTCTCAACACCATTTGTTGAAAAGGCTGTCATTTCTCCAACATATGTGTTTTGCACCTTTGTCAAAAATCAATTGGCTATAAGTGAGTGGATTTGTTTCTATATCTTCTATTCTGTTCTATTGGTCTATGTGTCTGTTTTTGTGCCAATGCCATGCTGTTTTTATGACTATAGCTCTGTTGTATAATTTGAAGTCAGGAATTGGGAAGCCTCCTGCATGGTTCTTATTTGCTGAGAATTGTTTGGCTATTCTGGGTCTTTTGTTTCTCCATATGAAATTTAATACTGATTTTTCTAGGTCTGTGAATAATAGTATTGTTATTTTGATAGGGATAGCATTGACTCTATAGATCACTTTTGGTAGAATGACTATTTTGATAATATTTGTTCTTCCTATTCAAGAGCATAGGAGGTCTTTCCATTTTCTAAGATCTTCAATTTCTTTCTTTAGTGTTTTATAATTTTCACTGTAAAGGTCTTTGATCTCCTTGGTTAGATTGTTTTGAGTTTATTGTGAATGGAAGTATTCTCTGGATTTCTTTTTCAATGGACTCATGGTTGGCATATATGAAAGCTGCTGATTTTTTTAGTTTGATGTCATATCCTGTTACTTTGCTGAATTTGTTACTCAACTCTAGAAGTCTTTTGGTTGAAAAAGACTTCTAAATATAGGTTGGACCTTCTAAATATAGGATTATATCATGTGCAAATAGAGATAATTTCAGTTCATTTTTCTTATTTGAATGCCTTTGATATCCTCCTCATGCTTTATCGCTCTGGCAAGAGCCTCAAGTACTATATTGAAAAGGAGTGATAATAGTGGACATCCTTTTCTTGTTCCTGAATTTAAAGGGTATTCCCTCAGTTTTTCCACATTCAATATGATGTTGCCTTTGATTTTTATTGTGTATTGCCTTATTGATATTGAGGTAAGTTCCTTCTATTCCGATTTTCTTCATTGCTTTTAACAGGAATGGATGTTGGGTTTTATCAAATGCTTTTCCAGAATCTATTAAGATGATCATGTGATTTTTGTCCTTAGTTCTATTTATGTGGTGAATGACATGTATTGATTTGTATATATTGGACCAGCCTTTCATCCCCAGAATGAAACCAACTTGGTCATGATGTGCAATTTCATTGATATGGCTTTGATTGCATATCACTAGTATTTTGTTTACAATTTTTACATCTATGTCATCAAGGATATTGGTCTGTAATTTTCTTTTCTTGAGGAATATTTATTCTATTTTGGTATTAAGGTGATATTGGCCTCATAGGAGTTTGGAAGGATTCCATCTCTTTTGATTTCACGGAATAACTTGTAAAGTATTGGATTTAGTTCTTCTGTAAAGGTTTTGTAGAATTCAGCTGGGAATCAGTCTGGACCTTGGCTTTTCTTTGATGGAAGGTTTTTTATTGTTGTATCTATCTCTTTGCTTGCTATTGGCCAGTTTAGGTTTTTTGTATTCTCTTGGCTCAATTTAGGTAGGTTGTATATGACTAAAAATCTGTTGATTTCTTTTGTGTTTTCCATTTTATTGGAGTATAAATTTTCAAAATAGTTTCTGATGATCCTCTGGATTTCCCCACTGTCTGTGGTGATGTCTCCTTTTTTCATTTCTGATTTAAATAATTTAGGTTAATTCTCTCTTTCTTTTCGTTAGGTTGACTAAGGGTTAATCAATCTTGTTAATTGTCTCAAAGAACCAGATTTTTGTTTTGTTGATCTTTTGTATTTTTTTTCTCTATTTTATTGTTTTCTGCTCTGATTTTAATTATCTTCTGCCTTCTCCTGGCTTTGGGATTAGTCTCTTCCTATTTTTTGAGGTCCTTGAGGTATGTCATTAGTTTATTTGGTGTCTTTCTATTTCTCTTATGTGGACACTCAGTGCTATAAATTTTACTCCTAAAATCACCTTCAAACTATCCCATGGATTTTAGTATATTGTGTATCTATTTTTGTTTAATTCTAGGAATATTTTTTATTTCTCTCCTTATTTCTTCTATGATACAGTCCTCATTCAAAAGTGTATCATTCAGTCTCCATGTATTTTGTAATTTCTTTTGGAATTCCTGTTGTTGATTTCTACTTTCATTCCAATATCATCTGAAAAGATGCAAGGATTTTTATTACGGTTTTTGAATTTTCTGGTACTTACTTTGTGGCCCAGAATGTGGTCTGTTTGGGAGAAGGCACCATGAGCAGCTGAGAAGAATGTGTATTCAGCTGTTGTTGGTTGGAATATTCTGTATATGACTATTAGGTCCATTTAGTTTATAGTGTTCTTTAGGTCTGAGAGTATTTATTCATCTTTTACCTGGAAGATTGATCTAGTGGTGTGAGCAGTGTGTTGAAGTCTCCCAATATTATTGTGTTTGGGTCTATTTGACACCTAAGGTCCTGACAAGTTTGTTTTATGAAATTAGGTGTACCCACATTTGGGGCATAAATGTTTACTATCATTACATCTTCTTGTTGGACTTTACTTTTATTAGTAAGAAAGGACCCACTTTGTCCCTTCTGGTAAGTTTTAGCTTAAAGTCTGCTTTATCGGATATGAGTGTTGTTACCTTTGCTTGTTTTCGATCTCCATTTGTATGGTATATCTTTTTCTGTCTTTTCACCTTTAGCCTATAGATATCTTTGCCTATAAGGTGAGTTTCTTGCAAGCAGACTATATTTGGATTATGTTCTTTCATCCACATTGCCAGTCTGTCTTTTAATTGGGGAGTTTAAGACCTTTAGCATTCAATATTATTGAGAGATGATTTCTGTTTCCTGTCATTTTAAGTTATATTTTCTGTTTAATATGGTATTATTTCTCCTTCGCTTAGTTGCCCATCTGGAGGAGTTCACCCCTTCTCTAGTTCTGGTATTTCTTTCTTTTATATTCTTTGAGGTTTTTTTTTCTTTAAATATTTTCTCTAGTGCTGGCTTGGTAGTTATGAATTCTTTTAGTTTCTGCTTGTCTTGGATGGTTTTTATTTCTCTGTCAATTTTCAATGATGTCTTTGTTGGATATTGCTGTCTTGGTTGGAAGTTGTTTTCTTTCAGGGTTTGGAGTACATCAGACTGGCCCCCCGCCCCAGCTTTCATGAGTTGGGTTCAGAAGTCTGGAATGATTCTTATTGTTTTGTCCCTGAATGTTACCTGTTCCTTTGTTCTTGATTCCTGTAAGATTATTTCCTTGGCCTCTAGGTTATCATTTTGATTATTATGTGCTGTGGAGTTCTTTTATCTTGTTTTGTTGGTGTTCTGAATGTCTCTTGTATGTGTATGTCCAAGTCTTTTTCTATGTCTTGGAAATTCTCTGATATTTCTCTGCAGAGCTTTCTCATGCCCTTAATTTGTGCTTCTAGATCATCTTTAATGCCTATTATCCTGTAGGTTAGGTTGTTTCATATTATCCATATATTTGGTATATTCTGGTTGTGTTGTCATATTGTTTTCTCTATATTGTTGACTGAGTGGTCAGTTTTGAATAAGCTGTCTTCCATGAGTGAGACTGTATTTTTCATGTGGTTTAGTCTACCTGAGGTCATTTCCATTGAGGTCTTTGAGGTCTTTAATTCATTTATTGTCTCTTTCATTTCATTCAATGCCATTTTTTTTTGGTCTTAATTAGGGGTTCAATTTCTCTATTCACATGTTCTTTCATTTTCTGAATACTTTCTCTGTTTTCATTTCCAAGGCTTTTGAAAATATTAAAAGTCAAAATTCTGAATTCTCCTTCTTTCCTTCTTGCATTTTCTGCAGCTCAGTATTGGTCATCTCTCTTATTGTTGAGTTGTGAGAGTTTATTGTTTTCTCCTTGGTCTTCATTCTTATGTTTTCAAAATTCTCAGGTTAGTATTTCTGTTGTCTTGGCACCCTCTTCTTCTTTGTGTGAGATTCCTATGTCTATTTGTTGTCCCTTTATAATTAGGCCTATGCAGGGGGTATATATTTGCCTCAACAAATCTCTCTCATATAATTAGACTTTTGAGTTTGTCCCCCAGAACCTCTGTAAAAAGATATAGTTCTTGGTCAGTGCAGGTAAACAGAAATCTCAGATTGACTGTAGGCCACCATGCTCTCCAGGTCCAAAATCAACAGGGCCAGAGACTATGATGTTCTGTTCAGAGCCTGTGGCCTGCTGGTTAGGATTTAATGCTCCACATAGAGTACCATTGCTCTGCTGGTAGTGAACCTGTGAAACCCTGCAGAGTGCTGACCTCTGGCCTCTGTGGACACTGGGTCTAAGCTCAGCAGGGCCAGGGATTACTATGTTCCAAGCTTGTGGCCTGGTTGGCTGAGCTTTGATGGCCTAATACCACTGCTGATCTGCTGGTTACAATCATGGGGAGCCCTGTCAATTTGTGGCATGCATGAACACCAGGCACAAACTCTCTTGGTGGAGAGAGTGTTTCATTCCCAGCCTGTATTGTGAACATGTGAACCCCTGCTGGCCCCTGGCCTCCCTGCTCTCAGGGCCCAAGCTCTGGCAGGGAGAGATTGTACTATTCTGAATCTGGGGCTTGGGTGGCTTAGTTATTTATCCCCAGTGACATTGCTGTTGCTCTGGGCAGCTGCAATCATGTGAGACCTTATTGGCTTCAAACCTTGGTGCTTGTGGTGATGAAACACCACTGAGTATGAGTTTATAGCCTTTTGAATCTGTAGTGCTGTTGGCTGAGTTATTTAACCCCACAGATACCACAGCTGGTAGTCCTGTGGTGATTGCTGGAGACCTTGCAGGGGTGCTAGAAACTGCAGACCTTAGGTCCCACCTGCACGATTATCCTTAGGGACTGTCTGCTAATTCATATTTTTGCTGTATCTGACTGTAACCCCAACCCCCACCTTCACAGGGATGATTTGCCAGTTCACAGACCCTGGGAGTCTGTTAATTGCCATGCCAGTCCCTGTAGCCTTTCAGGTTCCCACTGGGATGTTTTGTAAACTCTCAAGGTCTTAATGAGTGTTGCTGGGGTCTCTGCAGGCAGGGCCGAGTTCAACTGCAGTTATAGGAGTTCTCTGGGTGTTTGGCTGGTTAGTCTGTAAGTTCACAGTGGTCTTGACGGGGTGGGAAGTAGCCACTGGGGTCCCTGTAGGAAGGCCCCGTCATTTCTCAGTCTGAGTTCAGCTGTAGTTGCAGGAGTTTTCTGATTGCTTTGGCTGGGTGGTCTGGGGAGTCACAGTCTTGAGCTATTCCAGCATGGAGAAGAGAATGTGATTGCTTTTGATGGTGTTTTGCAATCACTGGCTCAAAAAGATTCTGCTGCTTCTTTGCTGGAGTTGGTCCTTGAGAGCTGCTGGGTCCAGGCAGCTGCCTGCTCCAACATGGGCTCTCCATGATGGCGATGCTTCTGCTCTCAGCTCCCCAAATGAGAAACATGGACTTCTTTTCAGTCCTCTGCTCTCTGTGATGCCTCCACTTCCATTACATTTTGACTATCTTCTGTTGAGTTCTGAATGCTTTTCTTCTCTTGCAAGAAGCATCTTCCTGCTGTCTGAGTTCTGAGTCACAGAATAACCGAAACACACTCCCTCTATTCTGCCATCTTTAATCCACTTGTTTTATTTCATAATTATTTATTTGCCTATATGTAAAATATATGGATCTAAATATCTGTCGATGAGATCTTTTTTTTTTTTTTTGCGCTACCGGGGATTGAACGCAGGGGCGTTCTACCTCCGCGCTACGCCCCTGGCCCTATTTTTTATACTTTATTTTGAAACCAGTCTCACAAAGTTGCAGAGGGCCTCACTAAGGAGAGACAGAGAGAGAGAGAGAGAGAGAGAGAGAGAGAGACAGGGAGAGAAAGAGCGAGAGAGCTGAGGCTGGCCGCGAACCCGGATCCTCCAGTCTCCGCCTCCCAAAGTACTGGGATTACAAGCGTGCACCACCACGCCCGGCCTTCGATGAGATCTTTGAAACCAAGTGTTAAGTATATTAGACTACAGAAGCAAAATTTTGAAAAATTTCATCAATAGCGAATGAAATGAATTGCTAATAAAACTTAAATATGTTTATTGCTTGAGAAAAATCAGTTTGGTAAGTTCTTATTCAGTATACATAAAACTCATGCTTAAAAATTCCAGATTTGAATAGCTTGATAGATAAAAAGTTAAATATTTGTACTTAGATTTGTAGTTTCTATTGTGATAGGCAGAAATTGACTCCCAAAAGACAAATTCACTTTCTTTTCATTTTTTACACTTTTATTGGTGAATTAGTCTCACATCGTGATGTAGTTTATAGTGATAGTGACATACATGCACACAGCACTTGGTGGGCTTACCTCCTGCTCCCTCCCCACTCCCTCCTTCCCCATACAGGATACTGAGATTGACATTGATATTCTCACATAGGTACATAATGTCAATTGAATTGATTCTTCCATTGATTCTCCCCCACCCCTCTTCCACACATAATTCCCCTAGACCACCTCCCTGGCTCCACTGGAGTATCCTGAAATCTGAGAAGATTACTATATATGGAAAAAGATTGATTATTATCTTATATGGCAAAAGATATGGTAACATTAAGGTTCTTGGGAGGAGAAATTATCCAGGTGGGCCCTATGTGACATCACATGTATCCTTCTCTGAAAGATGCAGAGGCAGCTCTCATAGAGGCACAGTCACAGGAGAAGGCAGCGTGAAGGAGGAGGAGGAGGAGGAGGAGGAAGAACAGAACCAAAGAAAGACTGAAACCCAGCTGCACAGAGATTAAGTTCTGAAGCTCCATGTCCAGAATTCAGTACTCGTGGGGGTGGGATGTGGGCCCCAAAGGGCTTGGGGAGTCCCGCCCCATAACCTTGCTGGTTGCAGCCCACATGACCTCTCTCTTAGCCTGGCCCTGTCACAGCCTGAAGCTTTCCTTGGCAGATGTTCCATGTTCTTGGTATCTCCTAATTTTTGGGGTCTCCCTTGCAGCTTTGGTTTCACTCTTGCAACTACATGCATCACTTTCTCAGGGCTGCCTGCAGGATTCTACCCCTGCTACATACTGCTTGGCCTCCCAAACAGTAAAAAAAAAAAAGTGAAATTAGATTTAATAGTTCATTTTACTTAACTGCATATATGTCTAATCTAAATATATAATCAATATAAATTAATAATTACATTCTTTTTTATTTTAAGTTTTCATATTGTCTTCAAAATATAGTGTGTGTTCTACACTTATAGCACATCTCTGTCTTAGCCACATTTCAAATGATCAGTAGTTACATGTAGCTAGTGGCTAGCATACCGGATAAAATAGTCTTAGTTCATGCAAGAGCCTTTTAGATATTGCAGAACAGAAAAAGAGGCAAAAATTTTGGTGTAATAGGTTTACAGTACTGGATTTTTAAAACTATCAGTAAAGATAAATTATATGGCTGTTTTTTAAAGATCTTATAAATCATTTTAATGATTACTTCCTAAAAAGTGACTATAGCTCAGAAAGTAAACCATATCATAATAGATTTGTTTTTCTTACTCTGACATGTGAATGTCCTCAACTTCGCTGGAATCACACATTTATAAATGCATTCGTGAGTGTATGTGTATGTGTGTGTGCACACACATGCGTGTAAGAGTAACTCAAATAAAATAAACATTTATGTGTAATATTTTTAGTTTCATTTTAAAATAGACTATATTAGACTAAATAAACAGATCTATTGGGATTTGAGGATTATAAATATCACAGTCCTAATCTTCATGAATGCTAACTAACCTTATAAAGTAATATTTATATTTCTAAAATTACTATATAATTTATAATTATAAGAAATAAACTTTATTCCAAGTACATCAGAGGACTTAGCATTTAAAAGAATCTTATAACTGTTTCAAAAAGGAATCTGGAAACTTTTTTTAAATATGATTTCAAAATTGAGATTATAACTTACACACATTGCTATACTTTTTATAATAAACATAATTTGATGTTCCACAGAGTTAGATCCTAATTGCAAATAAACTACATGTATTCATGGCATATATGTGTCTTTTTATCATAAACTTGGAATATATAACACTGCCCTCACCCTAAGAAACTGGTATGAGCTTCTTAGGTTCCTAGTAGAAGGAACAAGACTTGTTAAATCATGTTACCCCTACACCTGATGACGAATTTGTAACGAACCTTCTCTGCTGCTGAAATAGCCTGTCACCCTTCCCCTACCCCCACCCCTTGAATGACGGAGATGGGAATTCTTTCAGCTTCTCACATGTGTTAGCATCTTCACTGTCCAGCGGATAGAACAAAGGGAAATATTCGCAATGACTGAACATCTACTCTGTCAACTACTTCCTGGTTACTGCCACATAGTCATCGTCTCATTTATCTCTCAAAAACTTATAAATATGGAAGCTGAAGCAAAAATTGTACCTTTCCAAGGTTAGACTTTTAATTAATGTCATATTTGAAGTTCAGAACTGGCTAATGGGAAGGTTAAAGAGTCTTCTTTCCATCACATTATGGGATTTCTTCAAGAGAGGTTTTCTGGTGTTAGGAAAAGCCCAAAGCAAGTGCTTTTGTGTTAGCAGGGGTGGGGGTATCATGACTCCAGGGTATATGAAAACTTGGAGCTTTTTTTGCCTAAACTCATGTCAGGTCCCCATTTGACTTATCCCACTGATTTGCCTCTGTGAGCCTGGGGACGACCTTTCCTCCATTTCTGTCCATACTTACTAGTTGCTTCTGCTCCTGGGGAGGGTTGGGGGGAGTATCCCTGGCCCATGCCCTTGTCAGACCACAGAGCAGCTTCTAGAATTTCCATTTTCTTTCTTTTAAAAAGAAGCATCAAGTCGGGCGTGGTGGCGCATGCTTGTAATCCCAGTACTTGGGAGGCAGAGACCGGAGGATCCGGGTTCACGGCCAGCCTCAGCTACTTAGTGAGGCCCATCGCAACTTCGTGAGACCTGGTTTCAAAATAAAGTATAAAAAATAGGGTCGGGGGTGTAGCTCAGAGGTAGAACGCCCCTGGGTTCAATCCCTGGTACCACAAAAAAAAATTAAAAATTAAAAAGAAGCATCAAATAAACAGTTAAAAAAAAGACATCTGATTGAAAGCTCCTCGTACCTTTCCATTCCCTTCTTTTCACTTGGGGCTTCTCTTACCTCATGAAAATGAAAGGATAAGCCTTTGGGTGCACAGGATCCTGAATTACATTTAAATATATTTCCCAGGAAACCAAAGATTAATGGGAATTTATTTGTTTATTTATTTATTTTGCGGTACTGGGATTGAACCCAGGGGCGTTTTATCTTCAAGTTACACCCCCGGCCCTAGTTTTTATACTTTATTTTGAAACTGGGTCTCAAGAAGTTGCGGAGGGCCTCACTAAGTAGCTGTCCTCCGGTCTCTGCCTCCCAAGTACTGGGATTACAAGCGTGTGCCACCATGCCCGGCTAATGGGAATTTAGATTATAAATTTGATAAAGATTACTGGGTTCCTCATGTGTGAAAGATCAGGATGAGGATGGAAAATTCAGTCCACATATGAGCCAGAGCAAGAGGTGGCTTTGGAAATTGTCCCAGCCTATGTATCACCTCAGTGTAAATTATAAAAATGTCTTACTTTCTCTTGGCAGATGCATCCCTGGGGCCAGGGCATACGGCATGGTGACTGGGTCATGAACTGGAACTTAGTCACACTAACTCATGTAGCCAGTGCCCTTGTGCAGTAAACAACCTGTATAACCATGTGCATCTTCTGTCTTCTTTCCCTTTCTCTTCCTACATATAATATCCTGACACCACATACCTAATTGTGGATTATAAATAGGGAAAAAATGGTCTGGGAATAGGGAGAAAAAATGAAAAATATAAAATAGTCAAATTGAGACAAGAAGCTTTCTTAACCTCTTGGACAGTTGATTTAACTAGGTGAATGTTAATATGTGTAGAACATATGTAAATCAATAATTCATAAGTGAGCTCTACTTGTAGCTTATAAATATAGATACAATATCAAAAGGATTAGTAATATTTTAATTTTATAAATTAAAATATATTTAAAATATTTGCAAATTTATTATATCAATATTCTCTGGAAACTATTTTAGCAAGATATTTATTTTGTGTACATATATATATACATATATATATATATATATATATATATATATGTAGAGACACAGCATGTTATGATGAAAATGAATATATCTCAATCAATAAACAATGTATCAGACACCAAACTCTGGAAGTCTCAGAAATAGCACCTGTGTTCATTGAATTTATTGTGAAGAACTGAAAGAAAACAATTCTAAAGGCAGGCATTGTTCAGTGGAAAGCTAGGCACATTAACTTCCAAGAGGCTAAAAAATGTATAGATGTTAGATGTGTTAGGACCACAATGTGGTCACTTAATTGAAAAAATAGAGAATCATACAAAAGACATATAATGTGTGCATTTTATTTTAACTTAAAGTGCTTACCAAGTAGGTCCCATTTTCCATTTTAATGGAGGACAAATTTCTCTTTAATATGGATCTACTAACTGGAGATCTGCATTTTTAGTGCATCATGAATTCTAGCATCATTTAATTTAAAGGAGTATAAGAAATGAAATCTAGTGTGAAGACTTAAATTTTGTTTTGTTTCTCATAGTCTCTCACCTGTATCTAATGAGCATGTTTTATTTGAAACTTAATTTTTACATCTGTCTAAGGGATTCATTTTAGATTTCATTAAAAAAGATTTAGTTTACTTTCACATAAAATAATATTTGGTATAATATTAGATTAAAATTTGTAATTACAATACAACTGCAAATGACATGAACAGCATTTGGAGCAACCACAGCTGGCTTTGAACCAGTACAACTGACCTGCTAGTAATTGAAACCTGGGACATTTAAATGTCAGTTACTAGCTGCAGGTGTTTGATGCCAGCACATGGGTCACATTTTATAGATTTGGTTATTTTGGTGAATTTGTGAAATGGATTCTGGCTAAGAGAATTTGTGCTAAAAACTTACATGATCAGAACCTAGCAAAGATGTTCCAAGAAAGCTTCATGGATTCTCATTTTAACATGTTTTATTAGACATCTTTTGCATTTTAAGTGAGAAATCAAACTCAGGAAAGGAAGAGAAACATTAATAATAAAAATAATTTGTTGGTTTATGTAACTGGGAATTTCAGGCAATTATCTTTCCGGAATATCTGGATTCAAGAGTTGAACTAATTTCATTAGAATTCTATTTTCCAATTTTTGGTTCTGTTTTGCTTTGTGTTCACTTCCTTCTTCAGCAAGTTTCCCCATGTCATGACAAATGTAGCTATACTGTCTTCTCAGCCAAGGTTCCCTGTGAAAGACTCTCTTTTCCTGATTGTTCCAGAAAAACTCTGGTATGACTCAGTGGCTGGCTTGAGTCACATGCATGCTCTTAAAAATTCACTCTGGCTGGGGATGGACTTTTATTGTTCAACTATTGCTGGACCACAGCACTGTACCTGGAAAATGATGAAGTCCTTCTTGAACCCTTGAATTGCTAACAGGGATTACTGTCTCTAAAGAGATACTGAGAAAACAGATGCATGCTCCATCCAAGTGGGAGTCCAGCATGACGTTGTCTTCTTTAAAGTGTTCCTGGAGCACATGTACGCAATTCATAACAGGCCTGTCTCCTTTTGAGCCTGGATGTGCTCTGTCTCCTCTGTGATTCTAATTCCCCTACATTCTAACTCATCTCTGCTTCTGCTCACCACTATAATCCTCAGCATACCTGTTTTTTCCTGGCACCTAACACTTGAGCTATGTGCTAGTGAGTTTGGCCTTTAAATTACACATTTTCCTCTCAACTTGTCAGAGGCAGCTATATTCTTGTAATACCTATTCTGTGTATTTATATTTGTAATTGCCTTCATATAACAACAGGAAATATAATCCCTTGCATGAATTTTTTGGAATCACCAGAATGATTACTTTTTAACATTGTTATGAGGAAAGTTTTTGCAGACTTCACAGCTTTGACAAAGCAAAAATCTGCCTCTCTCCCTATCCCCATCTCTATCTCTATGTCTATCTCCATCTCTTTCTAATCAATCATCACTTGGACTGATCAATATCTGGAAGTGATCCTCATTTTTCAAAAGCAAGTTACCCTCTTGCTTGCTTTCCCTTGAAAGCACTATATCATTGCTTTAAGATAATGATCTATTTTGAGCAAAATGTTGCCTTGCTCCAAGGCTGCAGTGTTTTCCTTTTAACCATTTCTCAGCACTTTGTGGGTTACAGACCCACAGTCTTTTGTGTTCTCTTGGGGAAGTAGACACATGATTAGTCACATGTTAAATTTTATCTCTTTGAATATTGTCTCTCTTTACTTTATATCGGTGGCATTGCTATACATTCTGGATCCCAAACAAGTGTTTATTCATGGCTTCTTATGCTACTAATGACAAAAGTCAGCAGATTTTCAGATCCTATGACATATAGTAGATGTTTATATTGCCTATAGGGAGGGATATTAAAAGTTTCTAGGGGCAATCTATTTTTCTCTTTCACATTATTATTTTCTATTCATATTTTTGTATGTTTACATGCAAATATGAATCACATATGCACTTAATTTTGCAGAATTTTATATGTTGAATTTTCAAGTTTAAAAAATAATGCTACTTTGGTGTTTTACTGAACGCAGCATTTTAGAAGACCCAGAAGTTTCAGATAATAACACTCCATGAAAGTATTTTGTTGAAACAAGACAAATCTTGGGTCAGTAGAGGGTAGCCATGTCAAAGACCTATATGTCTCTTTTGATCTCTTTAGATTCCCAAATCTTTCAGGAGATTTAGGGAGATAGTTACAGCTATGGGATTAGTATTTGCTCAATGGGAAATTAGATATTGATGTAAATTTAGGATTAAATGCAATAGTTGTACTCCTTAAATTTCTTAAATGGAATACTTTTTATTATTTGAACTTTTATTATTGAATTTTTGACCGTGTTCATGAGAATAGTGCCATTTTCTAATGTTCATTTTAGTATTAAGTCATTCTTCACCCAAAAAACTTGGCAATCCTTTATATTAAAATATCATTTGCCTAACTCCTATTTTATTTTATTTTTTGAAAATGGATTGAGACTTGTTTTTTTTTTGCGGTACTGGGGATTGAACCCAGGGGTGTTCTACCTCCACACTACACCCCCGGCCTTATTTTTTTTTTATACTTTATTTTGAAACCGGGTCTCACAAAGTTGCGGAGGGCCTCACTAAGTAGAGAGAGAGAGAGAGAGACAAGGAGAAAGAGAGAGAGAGAGAGAGAGAGCTGAGGCTGGCCGCGAACCCGGATCCTCGGGTCTCCACCTCCCAAAGTACTGGGATTACAAGCATGCGCCACCATGCCCGGCTTGTTTAATTTTTAAAAGAGAAATTTAAGATGTAATCAGCACCTTTTTCTTTTTTGTAAGTTTTATACTTTTATTTTTATACTTGTATTGGTATATTACAGACTCACATCATAATGTAGTTTATAATGATAGTGACTTACATGTAAACAGCACTTGGTAAGCTTTCCCCCAGTCCCCTCCCCACTCCTCCTTTCCCCATGCAGGGTATTGAGATTGACATTGTTATTCTCACATATGTACATATGTCAATGGAAGTGATTCTTTCATTGATCTACCCTGTCCCCCACCTTCCCCTAGACCACTTCCCTGGCTCCACTGGAGTTTCTCCTCCATTATCTGAAGTCCCTTTAGTATCCTGATTACTCCCTAGCTTCTGCATATGAGACCCTTCCCTTTCTGTGACTGGCTAATCTGACTTAAAACTAACTTCTATTTTAGAAAGGGCAACGTGCTATGGAACTGGAGAGGACTTGCACATACTGGATTAATATTAATCTACTTAAGCTTGTTTGGCAAATATTATTTTAGAAAATATTGCTGGAACTTATCTGAAGACAATATTTGCCATAGAAAGTAAAATATAAATCAACTTTGGGTTGCTGTCCAAGAATAAGTGACGAGTGTATGAAAAATGTAATGATAATTATTCAGGCATTTTGCACAGAGCAATTTCATGTGCTTACAGCTCAAAATTACTTTTGTCTCTTATTTATTCATGTGGTTTCTCAAATATTTAAAACAGTTGTAAAGAAAAGAAATGGGGTGTACATTACTTGAACAAATTCTTCAGTCATAAAGAAACTATCACTAGTTTTTAATGCATGTGGACCACAGAATATCATGTAGTCAGCTACCTTGATTATTCATTTAGCAGCCTGCTTAAAATGGGGTATCAATGAGAATAAAGGGGTGTTTTGTTCATACCAGGGAGATCTGATACAGCCTGCTTGTTCTTATGTTCTCTCTACTAGATTCAAAAGGCAACATGTCACCTTTAAAATTACTAGCTCATCAATAAATAGAAAGCTATAGAAAAATAAGATTAAATAGTGATATAATTTAATATTTTAATAATTCAGCCACCCTTCTTGTATAATGATAGTAGATAAAATATTGCAGCAACACAAATAATCTGAGGAATAGTATGCCAAGGCAAAAAAAATGTGTTTATGATCATTTTGTACCTTACATTTTCTAGTCTAAAGTGTTGATTTTACTTTGTCTGTCTGCTTGGAAGTTTGATTATGGCAGCCTTTTCCAGAATATTAGAAAGCTCTTTGTTGAGTACCAGGAGGAAACTGTAATAATATGAATATTTTAATAGGCCTAAAATTGGTTAATTTGATTAAATTTTTAAGGAACAGATGATACCAATGGTTTCTTTCAAACTCTGTAGAGCGTGGCCTCTAAAACTGACAAATATCATACAAAAAAAGAACATTGACTGAGCTCAAGTTTGCATGTCAAGATAAAAACCTTAAAAATCATATTGGGAAACAAATGTAGTAGCACCTTAAAGAATAACACAACAAAGAATTTAGTGATCTAGCTCAATTAAAAAGATAGCTATTACTGTATTTTACTAAAATATAGGTCAAGGGAGAAAAACCATAACTTTATTTTCATGGCAGCTAAAAAACATGCAGGAAAGCCATCATCTATTTCTGACACACATTCCTAATAAAATAAGAAGAGAAAAAAATGTCCATGATACACAAAATACTCTGTATCTCAGAAAAGGAGTCAGTGATATTCTTAACAGAAAACACCAGAAACATTGTCACTTACAAGCTGAGCTTCCTTGGTTTTTTTTTTTTTCTGTTTTTGTTTTTTCTTGGTACTTAGGATTGAATCCAAGGACATTCTACCTCTAAGCTACACCCTCCCAACCCTTTCAATTTTTTTCTTTTTATTTTGAAACAGTATCTTGCTAAGTTGCTGAGGGTCTCTCTAAAAAGCTGAGGCTGGCCTCAAACCTGAGATCCTTCTGTCTCAGCCTTCTAAGTATTGGGATTGCAGGTGTGAACCCCATACCTGGCTAGATAACAAGCATAGACTTATCAAATGGGGAAGCAAAAATCATTATTTGCTCATTATTTTATTATATGGTGGAACAGTTGTAGCAATTCAATGAGAAAATTATTAGGAAATACAGAATTAAGTGAGGTAACAGGTTGCAACATTAATATTTAAACATTTATGTAAACTACTTAAAAATCTGAAGAGATTTACATTAACATCCCAAAATGTTAAATATATAGAAATAAATATAGTAAGAAATATTAAATATGTAAAATAATATTAAATATATAAAATAATATTAAATATATAAAATATTAAATATATATTAAATGTATAAAACAAATATTAACAACCAACTGAGTTACAAAAATAAGGCAGTATTCGAGTCATAATTTGCTTTTGGATAGAAAAAACATTAATGCAAAAATATCATTATGCTAAATTTATAAGCCCCATATGAATGTCAAAAATAGTGTTAGGAATTTTTTAAAGATATGTTGATACCAATGCCTGTGGAAAATTAAACAAACCAAAATAATTAGAAATAATTTAAAAATACTGAGGGAATGTAACATAAATCAAACATTTTGTTTGCTTGAAAATTGAGGGCAAAGAATAAGAAAAATATAGAATTCAGTATAAAAGAGATGTTATTTTAAAAGAGTAGGGAAAAGGTAATACATTAAATATTTATTTTTAGATAAGTAGTGAACAGAGACAAATAGGTGGCTCAAGAATTCCTATATTAACACTTTTCACATTACCACAAGAAAATATTGGCAAATTAATTTTCTAATCTTTTATGGCAGAGGCCCTTTTAAGCATGACAAAAGAAAAAAGATAAGAGATATAAATTGGGATACTCATTTCAGAATAATAGAAATTCAGTATTCTCCATAGCAAAATATTTTACAGATTAAGTAGTAATATAAAAACATCAATCTAATAAAGTTGTTTGTACATGAGAAAAATTAAGTTATATAAAAAAATTGGCTCTTACCAATGAATGGTAAAATTTCAATGGGATGGGAGAAAAGGAAAGAGAGAATTAAGAGAATGAAAAAGCAATTCCCACGGAGAAGACAACAGAGTCCATGTAATGCAACTTCACTCATAATTTTGAAAACTCAACTTTATTTAGCATTCTCCACCTATGACATTACCAAACATTCAAAATTTCATTATTGCACAATATTGTCTAAGAAGTAAGAAAACAAATCATATGCATTTTGGGGAGGTATGTCAATTAGTACACCATGTTTGAAGGTTAATTTGGCAAATTTTATACAACATAAAATCTATATACCAACAAAGTCTATCCCTAAAAGTTTATACCAATATACTCATGTTTGTTTTTTCAAAAGTATTTCGGTAATATTTTTTATTTCTCTTTTTGTTACAATGGAAAACAACTTAAAGGTTTATGGAGAAGGGACTATATATTTTTGTAGGCAGAATCAGAACAGGGTTTAGTAGAGGTCTAATATTTTCCCACTACCAAGGCAACACTGTGAATTTGAACAATTAACCATACATTTAGAGGGTTTATTCTCCAGCTGATGAGAACAGAAACTATTCTTAGCCTTGTGTTCACATCAGAGATTATTAATGATTTTTGGTGACTGTTGGGGCCCCTGGTGGTATCCTCATATGTAAGGATGCTCAGTGACCTTCTATAAGAGGCTGGAGGCAGTTAGTAAAAGGGTGAGAATGAAATTAAGAGATTGAAGCTGAAATACCTGAAGACGGAAATGAAAGGTATGGGGGAAGAGAAGAAAGAGATTTAAAAACTGAAATCAATACAGAAATTGACACATCCCCAACCCCAGAAATACATGTTACACCAGGTTCCTCTCGGAGCCTCAGTCAAATTTCAGGGAAAATTTTTCTTGAACAGACAATTCTAGTAATTAACTTCCGTCACACCTTTACGTACTCCTCTCCTCTGGAAATATATTCTTAACCCTTCATTTCATGGAAGACTGACACCTAAACTTGTGATAGTTCTGAGAGGGTCAAGGATCATAATATACTGAAAGAAGAATAAATAAAATGAAAGAAGCTTGGAGCAAGGCATTTTTAAGCAATTAAAAGAAGAGTAAGCCAAGTGTGATGGCATATGCCTATAATCCAAGTACTTGGGAAGCTGACAGGACAATCACAGGTTCAAGGCCAACCTCAGCAACTTAGTGAGGCCCTCAGCAACTGAGACTCTGTTTCAAAATAAACAAACAAATAAAAAAAATAGGGCTGGGGGTGTAGTTCAGAGGTAGAATGCTCCAGAACAATAACAACAACAAAAAAAGAGTGAGCCAAATAATGTGGTCATGATGTTAATACCAATGTATGTACAAAAGCGTGTGTACAAGTGACTAGTGTCTGTGAGTGCTAGTATCAGTCAAGGGAGGGGGGTAACAGGAAAGAGGTGATCCCTCAAGGCAGATAGAACATGAAGCATGTGCATTGAGAGAAGTAGCCTCTTATTTCACATTTAGAATGACATGCATTACCTTCAAGAAAGTAGTTTTAGTTCTGTAGAGACAGAGGAGGAAGCAAGGCTTGGTAATAAATGAACACTTGGTGAGGAAGTAGAGACGGCCAACATGGACAAGAAAACTGGGACTCAATAAAAAGCAAGGAGACTGATGTTCCTGTGAAGCATTTTCCATATTGTTCTAAATGCTTTGCAGATGATAGCAGTAATAAAACCAATGAGTAGTAGACACAATTACTTTCTCCACTGAACACACTTGTAGAATTTTTACCTCACTTAAATGGAGCTCAGAATAGTACTCATGAAATAACCTGTATGAGCTCCGTTTGAGGAATAACAAATGAACAAGCATAAAATAAGTTTGTGTCATGGGAAAATTCCTAGTAGACAAACAAGGAAATACATTTTCTTTCAATAGATAAATGCATTAAATTATAGGAATTAATGTATTTACCTCAATTTAATTTTTTATACTTTATTTAACAAATTAATAGATTGATTATAAAGTACCAATGATCTATAATAATGAAATTAACAGTGAAGTTATGATCCTCTGTATCATGTCATTCTCATGTAATATAGGTAATATGTTCTGAGCCTGCATAATTTATTTGGAATCCTTGCATTGACTTTTGTCTGAATTTCTTGATCTTTCAGTAACAAATTTTTATCTTTCCTTTCTCTTATTGGGTAATTGTACTATTTAAGAATGATCTAAATAAAAATTTTAAAATTATGTCCCCTAGTTTAAAAGCTTCTTAGAATAATGACACATTACAAAACTGAATCCAGATTTCACACCATATGAACAAAAAAATTGGGTATCTGTTGTTTGTATTGTGTTACACTGAGATAGATGTTCTTTTAACACCAAAACAGAAAAAAAAATTAAAAACTGATTTGTAATGAATGCCATTTAACTCTCTCAAACTCATTAAACTTTTCATTATTTGCTTTGTGAAGTTAACTATTTCAGGCTTTTAAAAGAATACTGTGGTCGCTCTCTAGTGGAGCGGAGACCCTGGGGAGTGGTTTCAGCGCCGCAGTCAGGACACGGGGTGTAAAGAAGGAGACCAGCTCTAAGCAAACGCATGTTTATTATGAGCATCAGACTTCTTTTATCTAGAGATCTTGAGAACTCTTTACAGACCAAGGCTTCTAAAAACTAAAAAATAGCAGTCTTGTGCTTATCACGTTCTCAAGGCTTGTTTATGGAGCAACAGGCATGCAGTGAGAAACTAAGGCTCTTCAAGGCGTAGCGTTCCCCTATGCCCCGTTCCCATGGAAACAAGCGTGCTTGTGTAGGGAGTTTGCCCCCCACTTGGCTCGGTGTGCCAAGCCGCAAGTCACACCACGCTCTCAGGGGACAGAAAACATAGAACAGATAGCTTCAGTCACCTCAAGTCACCCACAAATACAACTAATAGTAGTTTGTAGATTGTAGGAAGTATATATTAGTTGTTAAATAGTTTTATTTCTATAGTTATAGTTAGGAAAGGCAATAAGTTCTGGTCTACAAATTTGGAATATAACATTTTAATATATCTATAAAATTTTGACTGAAAATATTTCTGAGACTTTTCAGTGGTTTCTGTGAACACATTTTTTCATTGTTCCTGAACTTAGAGGAAAAACTTTCAGTTATTCACTGTTGAGTATATGAGCTAAGTGCTTTTCACCCACAGCATTTATTATGTTGAAGTAATTTTCTTCTATTCCTATTTGTTGAGTGTTTTGTTTATCATAAAAGGGCATTGAATTTTGTTGATTGCTATTTTCACATCTATTGTCATGATCGTATAATTTTTATCCTTTGTTCTGTTGTTGTGATATATCGCATTGATTTGCTTTTGTATATTTTGAGCCATTCTTGAATCTCAGGGATAAATCTCATCTGGACATGCTATATGATACTCTTAATAGCCTATTGATGTTGGTGTGCTAGTATCGTGTTAAGGATGTTTGAATTTATAGTCATCAGGAATATTGGCCTACAGTTTTATATAGCATCTTTTCCTGGTGTGCTATATCAAGGTAATGCTGGTTTCATAAAATGAGTTGGGAAGTGTTCCTTACTCTTCAATTATTTTGGAAGATATCAAGATGGATTGACATTAATTCATCTCTAAATCTTGATAGAATTCACCAGTGATGCCATTTGGTTCTGGGAGGTTTTTGTTCATTGCATCCAAATCCTTCCAATTTAAGTTTGTTCGTATTTTCTATTTATTTATGATTCAGTCATTGTATACTTCATGTTTCCAAGAACTTGTCTATTTCATTTAGGTTGTTCAATTCATTGGAATATTATTTTTTATAGTATTCTCTCATGATCTTTTCTATTTCTGTGTCATTATGTGTAATATCACCACTTTTATCCTGATTTTTTTATATTTGTATCTTTTCTCTATTTTTTCTCAATCTAGCTAAAGATTTGTCATTTTCATTGAAATTTGAAGAACCCAATTCTTAGTTTCATTAAATTTTTCTATTCTATACTTCATATATGTTCAATATTTATGATTTCCATCTTTTTGCTAAATTTTGGCTTAATTTTATTCTCATTTTACTAGTTCATTGAGGTGTAGAGTTTGTTTGAGATATTTTTCCTTAATGTAGGTATTTATTGCTAAAAACCTTCTCTCTTAATATTGCTTTTGGTGTATTTTATAAAGTTAGGTATGTTGTGCTTTTTCTTTCATTAGTCTAAATGTTTTTAAAAAATTCTTTGAAAATTTTATTGGTGTATAATAATTATACAAATAGTGATATTATGACATATTTGTACATGTACATAATACAATCAGATCAGTTTCATTCCTAAATACCTCCATCTTCTTGAATCCTTTTTTTTTTACTAGTCTCTCTTCCATTTCCATGAAATACACTTTTCCTTTTCTTCTCTCTAACTTCCACATATGAGAGAAAACATATGCTCCTTGATTTCCTGAGTCTGGCTTATTTTGCTTAACAAAATGCTCTCCAGTTCATTTTTCGGCAAATGATCAAGATTTTTGGAATTTTAATTATATCATGAAGATGTTCTTTTCTGATCTTGTCTATTTGGGGTTCTAACTGCCTCTAGTATCTGGATGTGTGCTATTACTTCATCTAATAGGCTATCCATGCAGTTTACCTGTATCTCTGCTCCTTCCTCAATATCTATGAGCCTGGCAGCTGGGGTGTGGGGTGGGGGCTGGGGCACAGGGCAGGGCTGGCAGTTGGGGAATAGCAGGGCACAGGGTGTCAGGGGTGTGGGCAGTGGCTGAGGTGCATGACTGTGACTGGGGCTCAGGGTAGCCACTGGTGGTGCAGTGCCTTGCAGGGCACGGTGGTGGCAAGCATTGGATGTGTGCACCGCTCCCTAGACCCATACTCCCTGAAAGTGCTGTGCACTCTGCTCAGCTCCACCCCACTTCTGTTGCTGATGCTACAGAGAGAATGGGGCTTAGCAGCTTCAGCTCTCAGAGATACCACCACACAGGTTACTCTGAAGTCGTGCTTCAAAAGTCTTCCCAATGATATTATCAACTGATATCTTTAGGTGAGATGAAGCTGTGGAGACATAATTGCTTCCCGAGCTATGAGCTTAAACATGGTCTCTGCAGACTGGCTGCCTGCCACAGTTCTCTGCCAACAAAGGTAGAACAGTGGAACACTTCTTGTCCTCCAGGTAGCTCTGCAGCTCCTGTTCCAGCTTGACTCAGTCTGACTTTCTTTTCTACCACTATTTCCAAACTAAGCTTGTCAGCTTTGTTTCTCCCTCGTTCGCTGTTTCTTTTTTTTTTTTTTTTTTTTTTTTTTTTTTTTTTTTTTTTTTTTTTTTTTTTTTTT
>PVJS01013755.1:9350-41649 GCA_004027185.1 Glis glis | reverse complement strand
TCACTAAGTAGCTGAGGCTGGCGGCAAACCCAGATCCTCCAGTCTCAGCCTCCCAAGTACTGGGATTACAAATGTGCACCACCATGCCCAGCTTTTATTTTTTATTTTGAAACAGTGTCTCACTAAGTTGCTGAGGCTGGCCTCAAACCTGTGATCCTCCTATCTCAACCTCCCAAGTACTGGGATTACAGGCATGCGCCACCACGCCCGGCTAGAAAGGTCTTAATTACATACCACACTCAGGAAAATTGAGAAAGCAGTCACGTACACAATTTCCTGTAGCACACAAATGAGGACCCTGGTTGAGAAAGGCTGCCTCAAGGTGAATAGGATTATGGATAAGAATTAAATCCACAGAACTACTCAGCCCTTACTTATGAAATAAAATGCAGAATACCAATGTCAATCTCTATATCCAAGCCAGGCATAGTGGCGCACGCTTGTAATATCACTACTTGGGAGGCTGAGACCGGAGGATCCGGGTTTGAGGCCAGCCTCAGCTACTTAGTGAGGCCCTCCGCAACTTAGTGAGACCCTGTTTCAAAAATAAAGATTAAAAAAATAGGGCTGGGGGTGTGGCCTGGAGGTAGAATGCCCCTGGGTTCAATCCTCGGTACCGCCAAAATAAAAAAAAAAAAATCTCAATATCCTATGGGGAAAGGGGAGGGATGGGAAGGGGACTGGGGGAAAGCCAAGTGCTGTGTGAATGTCACTATCTCTATGAACTATGATGATGTGAGACTATAATGCAACAATAAAAGTATTTTTAAAAAGTAGAATGCAATAATATATATAATGCACACATATATGTATATATTTATGCATATATTCGTGTGTGTGTATATATATATAATATATATTTGTGTGTGTGTGGCAAACACACTTGAAATGGAACAAGACACCAGCAGTAAAGATAGCACACTGTTCTTCTCTCCTAAGAATAATGGAAACTGCTGTGCAGGTTGTGCATATGTTCACGGAATGGCATTTCATATACCTGAATAGGTCAGGACTGAGAGCAAAAGAGGCTGAGTCTGAGTGGCACGGGAGCGTCATCAACACCACATCGACTTGTGAGTAAGACCGAGGGGCAGCCAAGTCAAGGGACAACGACAGAGCTCATCCCCCCAGCACAAAGAGCGAGACCGAATCTGCCCGCATGCCCAGGGAGCAGAAGGAGCGGGGGACCCTCGGGCTACGACCTGAGGGTCATCCCTGCAAGATGAGCTGCAGCAGGCAAGAGCTTGGAGACTTGCAGACTCCTCGGGACACAGCTTCTTACATAACCCCATTCTGTTGGAGGAAGACATTCCTCCCTGACTCCGGCCAGTGGTCACCTGTGCCCTTAAGCCAGCTATGTGATCACCCCTGGATTATTTTCTCAGTTCACCAAGTTACACTTGTTATCAGTGACTAGTCAGCCAGTGTGTGTGTGTGTGTGTGTGTGTGTGTGTGTGTGTGTGTGTGGTGCTGGGATTGAACTCAGGGGCATTCTATCTCTAAGCCACACCCCCAACCCTATTTTATTTTTATTTTGAAACAGGGTCTCACTAGGTTGATGGGAGTCTCACTACTTTCTGAGGCTGTCCTCAAACCTGTGATCCTCCCGTCTCAGCCTCCCAAGTACTGGGATTGCAGGCAGTGCCACCACACCCGGCTCTATTTTTTTTAATGCTCTCAAAATATCACAGGCCTTGGTTAACCACATAGAAAAGCCTTATGCCAATAGTTTAGGGTTGATTCAGCTATAGAATATTTTTCTTGGTTACAGTCAGATACTTTGCTCAATTGCCAGGTGTGGTGGTGCACACCTACAATCCCAGTACTTGGGAGGCTGAGACAGGAGGATCGCAGGTTCAAAGCCAGCCTCAGCAACTTAGTAAGGCCCTCCACAACTTAGTGAGACCCTGTTTCAAATTAAAAAATAAAATAGCCGGGCGTGGTAGCGCACGCATGTAATCCCAGTACTTTGGGAGGCGGAGACTAGAGGATCTGGGTTCGCGGCCAGCCTCAGCTCTCTCTCTCTCTCTCTCTCTCTCTCTCTCTCTCTCCCTGTTTCTCTCTCTCTCTCTCTCTCTCTCTACTTAGTGAGGCCCTCTGAAACTTCATGAGACCCAGTTTCAAAATAAAGTATAAAAAATAGGGCCGGGGGTGTAGCGCGGAGGTAGAACGCCCCTGGGTTCAATCCCTGGTACCGCAAAATAAATACATAAATAAATAAAATAAAATAAAATAGGGCTGGGGGTATAGCTCAGAGGTTGAATGTCCCTGGGTTCAAGCCCCAGTAACACACACACACACACACACACACACACACACACAAATACTCTGCTCTATGATAAGAGAAATTCATGAATTACCTCAATGGGAAACTTATTTGCCAACCAAAAAAGGAAGGTAGAAAAAGAAAGTATCAAGAATTAAAGACACATAAAAATTGTATCTTGAGCTTTGTAGATAGATCCTTTTTATCTGTATTTATTTATTTATTTATTTAGCGGTACTGAGAATTGAACCCAGAGGCATTCTACCTCTGACCTACACCCCAAGTCCTTTTTTTTTTGGAAACAAGGTCTCACTAAGTTGCTGAGGGCCTCACTAAGTAGCAAAGGCTGGCGGCGAACCTGCGACCCCCCTGTCTCAGCCTCCCAAGTACTGGGATTACAGGCATGCACCACTACACCCAGCTGTATATCACTTCTTAAAGAAAAAAAAGAAATGCAGCCATACTGCTGCATGGAAGTTGTCCTTTCCCAGAACTTTGCATGCTAATGCATTGGTTATTTTAGTGTATATGGTGTGTGTGTGTGTGTGTGTGTGTGTGTGTGTGTGTGTGTTGGGCAATTGAGAAGAGGGAATTAATTATGCAAAGCAGTAATGTGAACAAACCTGAAAAAAAGGTCTAGATCAACCTCAAAGCAGACCGACAAGTAATGGGCCTAAATTAAAATAAATTCAGTGAAATCTACTCCCCCTGCCCAACCACGCTACCATACGACTCCACAAGAACTAAAGTGAAACTAGTTGTGAAGAATTTGGCAAATGCACTCACACCTCCATCTGCCACCACATGTATAGTGCCCCCCCCGCCCCTAAAAGATACGGAATAATGCCCCTCTGTGCTCTCAAAAGTCCTTATACAAATACAAGCTCATTTGTGGTTCTCAGAGTGTGAAACGATTACTCCCACCAACATACCAGCAGAAAGCAAAAATAGACTAGTGTGTATTTTTCAGTTTGTGGTCTCCTCTGGGTTGAAATATAAAGAGAGAGTTAACAAAATGAATGACTGAATTACACCTGAAGGAGATGGGGAAGCCAGATAACCGGCTGGAGTGTTTCTCTTTGACACCCATTACAGAACATGTACCTAGAAATATAATTCAGTCGGTTTCCAGGACGCTCGTGTTGTCGTTTGAATTATAACCGTTAGCTTTGGGCACCAGGAGGAAACCAACTTCTGAACAGGACGCATGGGGAGGGGAGGGGTGTGTGGAGGGGTCCATCTCTGCAGTCCCCACCGGGTAAATGGTGGGAATCACTTCGCTTTGAACATGCTCAGACCGTCAAAGAGCTGCTATTACAACACACTGGAGAAGATGGATGATGTGGCTATTTCTCTCTCTCTCTCTCTCTCTCTCTCTCTTTTTGTTTTGTGGTGCTGGGGATTGAACCCAAAGGCATTCTACCTCTGAGCTCCACCCCCAGACCAATTTTACTATTTATTTTGAAACAGAGTCTCACTAAGTTGCTGAGCGCCTCAGTAAGTTGCTGAGGCTGGCTTCAAACCTGCGATCTTCCTGTCTCAGCCTCCCAAGTACTGGGATTACCACGCCCCACTCATTCATTGCTTCTTACAACTTTATCGTTTGGGATGCCAAAGAGGAAGAAAGAAGCGTACCTGTTCAGTTGTTCTAGACGCTAGAGTAATTTGCCGTTCTAACCGCTGTGTATCAAGAAAGTGACAAATTCAAAGCCTGTCACTTATTTCACTAATGGAATTAAAAATGAATGTGACCAGAGCAGTAATCAATGCCTAGCTCGCCGTGATGGATTATGGCTTGGCTAAATGGTATGACCTTTAATTATCTGGAGAAAAAAACCAAAAAGGCAATTTTCCAATGTCTTTGCTGTTTTCTCTGTGATTTCCCATACAAACACAACCTGTCATGTGCTATTTTTATTTAGCTTAAATATAGTGCTAGCTGGGCGTGGTGGCGCACGCTTGTAATCCCAGTTCTTGGGAGGCGGAGGCCAGAGCATCCGGGTTCACAGCCAGCCTCAGCTACTTAGTGAGGCCCTCCACAACTTCGTGAGACCCGGTTTCAAAATAAAGTATAAAAAAAAAATAGGACCGGGGGTGTAGCTCGGAGGTTAAACGCCCCTGGGTTCAATCCCCAGTATCGCAAAAAAAAATATATATATATATAGTGCTTATGAAAGGTGCTAGATTAACAGCACTAAAGTGAAATTCTTTATCCCTTTAGTATTTTATTATTAAACCCTCTTAGAACACTGTGGTCTCTTCTGAGCTCCTTGTAGTCAATTCATTTGATTACTTTTAATAATGTTCATTTATAGTGGGTAAGTATTCTTATTTTCTTTTCCAATAAGAAATCTGAAGTAGAAATGATAATAGATAGGGTCAGGGACACAAAAGGAGTTAAGGATGGAATTGTTTTCCTGACTTTGAGTATAGCCCCAAACACACCCTGGGTAGTGTGGTTAATGAATGCATGTATAGAAACTAATAAGGAATATTCAATTACAGCTTCACAGATGAAATTAATCAGCCTATATCCAATAAACAGTAAGAGAAGCGAATGTTAGGCATTGATAAAAAACAAAAGTCACACCAGAATTAGTCAAAAATGTCTCCTTGAGACTGATTTTGGGGAGAAAAAGCAAACAGTAATTTTCTTAAAGGGGCTCTTATATCAGGCGTGATGATGCACGCCTATACTCCCAGTACTTGGGAGGCTGAGACAAGAGGATCATAGGTTCAAGACCAGCCTTAGCAACATAGTGAGACCTTGTTTCAAAATAAAAAGGGCAGGGAGTGTAGCTCAGAGGCAGAATGCCTCAGGGTTCAATTCTCAGTATCAAAAAAAGAAGGGGGACTGTCTTATGATTTTTGTGTTTTCTGGAAAAGATACTTTTGACTTAAAAATATGTAGATATATAGATATATAGATATGTAGATATATAGATAGATATAGGTATAGGTATAGGTATAGATATAGATATCTAGGCCGGAGATGGAGCTCAGTGGTAGAGCATGTGCTTAGCATACATGAGGCCCCAGTTCAATCTACACACACACACACACACACACACACACACACACACACACCAATTATACACAAAGGAAAAAATAAACCCTTGCACCTAAGTATATTTATTCTAACCTAGATACTGGCTCAATAATACCTCTTAATACAAAAATGTATTTTCTTCTTACTTAGATCATGTGCAGATTCAGCATCAATAGAGTAAATAATTTTAGCTGACTTCCCCCAAAAAAGCATTTTATTTTTTATTCTAACTTGCATTTCTTTTTAAGGGCTTTATGTTTGTAGACTATTTTTTCAATCTTTCATTTATGTTACCCATTTATCTATTGAGATCTTACTGGTCTCCAAGTTGGTTTGGATACAGAATATTATACAATTAGGATTCAAAATATGTGATTATGGTATTGTTACAGATATTCTTGTAACTTGTTTATCCTTTAATTTTTGCTTATCTAGAGAGAGAGAGAGACTGTGAGATAATTAGAATCTCCTTTATTTAAATCTGTGATCAAAACTATATTTTCCATAGAAAATTTTCACTTAGCTTTCAAACATTAAAATTTCTCCTACATTTAGTAATTCCATAATTAGTGATTTACATTTTCTCCTTGCTTGTTTTGAAGGTGGGTGATCTGGGATTGATCCCAGAGCCTGGTGCATTCTAAACACGTGTGGTATCTGGCTTTTTTTTTTTTTCTTGGTACTGGGGAATGAACCCAGGGACATTCTACCTCTGAGCTACACCCCCAGCCCTTTTTATTTTTTATTTGGAAACAGGGTCTCACTAAGTTGCTGAGGGCCTCGCTAAGTTGCTGAGGCTGGCCTTGAACCTTTGATCCTCCTGTCTCAGCCTCCCAAGTACTAGGATGACAGCCCTGTGCCACCATGCCAGGCTCCTCTTGGCTTTTTGATAGAGTACTTATGGAAAGCTCCAGAGAAAAAGCCTATCTCTATCGTTAGGTCTCAGTCCCCATTGCTTAAGACCCAATGAAGTGAAACACAGAAAGACAACTACTTTTATTCATCATTCAAGGTAAGTGACAAAACCCGCACCTCCCCCTGGACAGGGCTGGTCACGGCTCTGCAAAGTGCTGCTGAAGAGGCAAGCAAGTGCAACGTCCCTAACTCCTCAGTCATCCTCTCCCACTCGGCTTCCAGAACTTTCCTAGGCCATGACGCAGGTAAAAGATGAAAAGATGCTCCCTGATTTATGAGTCTTCCTGAACAGTGTCGTACATTTCAACGTAGAGGTGTCCACACACCAATGCGTTCCGAGGAACGGATCTCCTGGCCTAGCAGTTTTGAATGGGGGGCTCTCCCATGGAGGGATCCCCATGCTACTCCTACACCCTGACGGAAGGACTATTGGGGTAGCATCTCACCCGTATCCCCTTTGCCTCCAGGGAACCCGAGGGCTTCCACACATCTCTTCCTTGGCTTCCAAACTTATTTTTCACTCTGACTCGTTCTCCATGACCAAGGTCTGATGTTTCTCACTTGATGAGCTAGTTCATGTGTCTAAGGAGACACTTGAGGAATGCCTCAACGCAGCTCTTCAGTGGTGCCGCCCGCCTGTCATCCCAGTACTTGGGAGGCTGAGGCAGGAGGATCACAGGTTCAAGGCCAGCCTCAGCAACTAAGCAAGACCCTGTTTCAAAATATAAAATTAAAAAAAATATATAGGACTGGGGTGTAGCTCAGAAGTAGAATGCCCCTGAGTTCAATCCTCAGTACCACCAAAAAAAAAAAAAAAAAGAAAAGGAAGTAAGTCTTTCCTGGTCTATGACCTCACCAGCCCCCCAGAGAAAAGCAGAGGCAAGTCCCACCAACACTTCGCTGGGTATTTTCCAAAGAAAGCGCAAAGAATGAAGGAAAATGATATGAGGTTCCCCCAAAGAATTTTTTCCCCTTTTAGAAACTCAGTACAAAATAACACATGACTAGGATTTTTTCTTTTTCTTTTCCTCTTTTGTGTGTGTGTGTGTGTGTGTGTGTGTGTATGTGTGTGTGTGGTACTGGGGATTGAATCCAGGGCATTCTACCTCTGAGCTCCACCCCCAGCCCTATTTTATTTTTTATTTTGAAACAGGTTCTCACTAAGTCATGGAGGGCCTCGCTAAGTGGCTGAGGCAAGCCTTGAACCTGCCATCCCCCTGTCTCAGCCTCCCATGCGCTGGGATTACAAGCTTGCACCACCATCCCTGGGTATGGATAGGATTTCATATGGAAGTTTCCCGAACTGGCAAATACAATTCCTCGCTGATTTTTACAAACGTGAGAAAAGATTTCGCCCTTCATGCCTCAGCAAATGCCGGCCCAGGGAGATCGTCCTCTTCCTCTGAGACGGAAATGGGCTCCTTTGCCAGGGGAGAGGAGCGGACCTGTGAGGCAGCCACGGAGAAACACACGTGGCCGCAAAAGTGAAAGGTGGTAAAAAATGGAGTCGCGTGAGCTCTTCAGAGACAGATGGAATGAGGACTTGGAGGGAAGACGGAGGGGATTCGTGAGAAGACTCCAGTTGTTCATGAGCCACGGTAGATGCACGTACATGCGTGAAAGTGTGTTGGATGGGGAAAGGAGGGAGGAAGGAGGGAAGAAAGAAAAGCAGGGAAAAGGGAGGGATGGAGGGGGGGATAGCTGGAGGACAGAGAGAGAAAATTCTGCCAGTGACTTGTTAATAACTCAGCAAAATTTGACTCAGGCTTTTTAAATTTGATTTGCTTTCTTTAAAGGAATAGCAAGGGCCGGGTGTGGTGGTGCACTAGGGAGGCTGAGACAGGAGGATTGCAGGTTGGAGGCCAGCCTCAGCAATTTAGCAAAGGTTCCTCAGCAACTCAGCGAGACCCTGTTTCAAAATTTTAAAAATAGGGCTGGGGTCAAGATCAGAGGTAGAATGCCTCTGGGTTCAACCTCCAGTACCAAAAAAATAAAAGAGGAATAGCAAGATGGGAAAAAAAAGAAACATATATTTTGTTGCTAGATCCCTTTAATTTCACCAACAAATCCCCTACAGATTATAAAATCCAGGCTCAATGTATGGCTTACATCTCTAAGTTGTGTAATAAAACAGTAAAGAAAAATCAATGGAGCCAGGCATGGCGGCACAGGCTTGTAATCCCACTACTTGGGAGGCTGAGACCGGAGGATCCGGGTTCTCGGCCAGCCTCAGCTACTTAGTGAGGTCCTCTGCAACTCAGTGAGACCCTGTTTCAAAATAAAGAATAAAAAATAGGACTGGGGGTGTAGCTCGGAGGTAGAACGCCCCTGGCTTTTATCCCCAGTACCGCAAAAAAAAAGAAAAGAAAATCAGTGGGTTTCTATCAACCTCTCAAAATGCTCTCCCTTCAAAGGTCATAACAGAAACGAAGGTGCTTTCTTCTCCACACTAAGCCATGGCCTGCGCGTCTTTTCTGATCATCTCCTTGAATTAAATATTAGGGGAGTGGGGCTCTGCTGGGGGACAGACGCCGCTGCTGACGCCGTTTCTCAGTACGCACATCAGGCAGGCCCTTGGAGGAGACCACACGTCAAAGACCTCGCCAAGAAAAGTTTTCTCTTCACCCAGTTATTTTTAGTAGTGCAGCTGGGAAATCAGATGACTTAAGTGAATGGCTGGACCACGAGGCAGGGGGAAAAAATCCAAGTGGCCATTGGATTAATATCCCACAGCCCAGGAATGAACATTCTAGCAGCAGTGGTCCAGTGTCCCGAGGAAATCCTGCCTTCCCCATGGGCCAGTGAGTGTCCTATGGTCAAGACTGTAGGATCCAGGTTCGCGGCCAGCCTCAGCTACTTGTGAGGCCCTCTGCAACTTAGTGAGACCTTGCTTCAAAATCAAGAATAAAAAATAGGGCTGGGGGTGTAGCTCAGAGGTAGAATGTCCCTGGGTTCAATCCCCAGTACCGCAAAAAAAAAAGACACAAGATATTTAAATGATATATCTTAATAATATACCTTAATAACAATATTTTAATATATCTTAATAATAATATATATGATCCAATATATCATATATAGTTATAGGATATAGGATATTTAAATGCTTAAAAAGTTTTGAGTGTTCCAGATGTTTTTTGTTTGTTTGTTTGTTTGTTTGTTCTGTTTTTCCTCTTTTGCTTCTGGGAATTGAACTCAGGGTCATTCTCCCTCCGAGCCATACCCCCAGCCCTTTTTATTTTTTGTTTTGAAACAGGGTCTCCCTAAGTTTCTGAGAGTCTTGCTATGTTTGCTAAGGCTGGCCTCAAACCTGCGATCCTCCTGCACTGGGATTACAGGCAACACCAACACACCCAGCCCAGACTGTAATTTTTTCAGGGAGTGGGGGAGACGGAAAAGTGGTTTTAAATAGGATTTCTGGAACTGCAAGGTTTTCAACGGGTCTTCGGGCCTTACGCTCTTACTTCATGGTATCCCCTCCCCCTCATCTTACCACATTTCCTAATCATCACCATTTTGCTGGGCATACAAGCAGGTGAACTAGTCGTTTCCACCATCTTCATCAAAAATTATTTGAGGTATGTCTCCCTAGTACAGAAAGATGCCCAAAGGTGCTGGTCAGGAAGAGAGGTTCACACAGTTCTTCTATTATTCTTTTTTTTTTGGGGGGGGGTTACTGGGGATTGAAACCAGGGGCATTCTGCCTCTGAGCTACACCCCCAGCCCTATTTTATTTTTTAATTTGAAACAGGGTCTCACTAAGTTGCAGAAGGCCTCACTAAATTGCTGAGGCTGGCTACTAACCTGCAATCCTCCTGTCTCAGCCTCCCAAGTACTAGGATTATAGGAATGCGCCACCATGCCTGGCTTCTTCTTCCATTCTTAACCTTACATGTTTGATGGATAACTCAGAAAATTGTAGGTGGATGTCCAGAATAATAGGATGATCCATGGAGCAATAAAAGTTTACTGAAAATATGTGATTTCCTTTTCCATTAGCGGTACTGGGTCCTGGAAAACTGGCCTCTAGAACAATCTGGAGCTATTAGGCTATACTTACGTAAGTAGATGTTGAACTGACTCTTTGTGCCCCAAAGTACCAGTAAGTCAAACCCTCAAGTTATACATATTGCTTATTGATTATTAAAATCAAGCTATATGAAGAAATGTGTTAAAGTTGAAGAATCCCAGCCGGCTGTGTTGGCGCAGGCCTGTAATCCTAGTACTTAGGAGGCTGGGACAGGAGGATCACAGGTTCGCAGCCAACCTCAGCAACTTAGCGAAGTCCTCCACAACTAGATGAGACCCTGTTTCAAAATAAAAATAAAATAGGGCTGGGGATGTAGCTCAGAGGTAGAATGCCCCTGGGTTTAACCCCCAGTACCACAAAGGAAAACAAATAAAACTTCTTTGAAGAATCCCTATTAAAAAGGAAATGGGCCCAGTTAATTTTCAGAATTGCAGCCAAAAGTCTTCTTTTAGAAAATCTGCTATCTTCTAAGCCACATTTATTGATTTGGGATTGAGTGCTGGCCATTTCCCTATACGTCTAGTTTCTGTTTTTGTTACAACAGATTATGCAGATGAGTCCCTTCTAAATAATTCCAATCTATTTTTTAAAAGGCATTATGTATTTAATCATGCACTAATATCTTTAATGCTCACTAGGCACTAGGCAAGAAGCTAACCACGAGACGCCATGAACCTGCTTATAGTATAATGTTTTACAATACGGTGAGTGAGGACGGCGTGGTATATTGTATATCAGGCATGTTATACTCCCCAAACATTTCTTCATTGTCACAACTTTTAGGAGCTAGGTGTTTTATCATTCCTGCTTGGTTGATAAGAAAATTAAGGCACAAAAAGATTAAATAACTTACCTAAGTCCTACTGCTAATAAATAGCAGAACCAGAGTTTATATTCAAGATTTTCAGACTCCAAAAACAATTTTTTTTTTTGGCGGTACTGGGGTTTGAACCCAGGAGCATTTTACCTCCAAGCTACATCCCCAGCCCTATTTTTTATTCTTTATTTTGAAACAGGGTCTCACTAAGTTGCAGAGGGCCTCACTAAGTAAGTAGCTGAGGCTGGCTGCGAACCCAAATCCTACGTTCTCAGCCTCCCAAGTACTGGGATTACAAGTGTGCGCCACCACGCCCAGTCAGACTCCAAATTTTATCTAATTTACTCTGCCATGCTTCCAACCGGCCAGCATTGCCTGGAATCATAACCTTGGTATATGTGTTCTATTAAACATATTTATGCTGGGTGCGATGGCACACACCTGTCATCCCAGCACTTGGGAGACTCAGACAGATGCAGGTTTAAAACCAGCTTCAGCAATTTAGCGAGACTCTCAGCAACCTAGCAAGACCCTGTTTCAAAACCAAAAATATAAAGGGCTGAGGCTGTAGCTCAGAGGTAGAATGCCCCAGAGTTCAATCCCTAGTACCCCCCCTCCCGAAACACACGACATATTTATTAGATTATTTGCCCTCGTGTTACAAATAAAACACTAAAAATACCAAGGTAAACAAAGTAAGAAAGTTATAAACCCCCTGTGTGGAAAAAATAATAACAATTCAATAGAAATAAAATAAAAGCAGCATATTACGTAAGGGAACTATTATAATCGGTACCATTGCTTGCCTTCACAGGCCTATGCAGTTTTTACCATAAGTCCCAACAATGGTTGTATAAAACGAGTTTTGAGCCAGGCGTGGTGGCGCATGCCTGTAATCCCAGTACTTGGGAGGCTGAGACAGGAGGATTGCAAGTTCAAGGACAGCCTCAGCAACTTAGTGACTCTGTTTCAAAATAAAAAATAAAATAGAGCTGGGGGTGTAGCTCAAAGGTAGAATGTCCCTGAGTTCAATCCCTGGTACCACCAAACATAAATAAATAAATAAATGTATGATTTGGAATGGCTTGATGGCCACACATAAGCTATTTTTGAATCTCAGCAGATATGATTGTAGTTTTCGTGTTGAACAAAACCCTGCTTTATTTCCCAACTTACTATAGACCTAGTTTTGAAGGGGGAGCTAGGATAACCTTATGCCCTGGTAGTATATTCAATGTGTGCTTTTCAGTGGAAACCCCACAATTCAAAAGGATGTGTAATCTCTCAGAAGCCACCTAAAGATCGCAGCTTTCTATGTTCATGAGCCTTGAATATTCAATGAATATCCCTAAGAAATCACATGATGAAGCCAGGCATGGTGGTACACACCTGTAATCCCAGGACCTGGGAGGCTGAGACAGGAGGATCGCAGTTTCAAAGCCAGCCTCAGCAATTTAGCGAGACCCTGTTTCCAAATAAAAAATAAAATAGGGCTGGAGGTGTAGCTCAGAGATAGAATGCCCCTGGGTTCAATCCCCAGCACCACAAAAGAAAAGGAAAGAAAAAAGAAATTACATGTTGAAACTAAACAAGCATTTCTGTACTTTTACTCAGAGGAGATTTGCTTTGATAAATGAATCCTATAAAATTATTTAGAAGTTGCAGGGGGGAAGGGGATAATGGGTGTCAGATTCTAAGAAACACCTCCGGCTTGCCTCTTACTGTTGTCTCAGTATTATTCAATAGTGACTGTAACTTTTAAAGTTCCCTCATTAAGTAGAAGTCTTGCTGCCTCGTAAGACTCACTTACTCTCTGGGAAATTAAGCTAGAGAGCAGAGTTATTAGAAGTAGTTCTCTAATTTAGATGTTTACAAACATATAGACAATGTTTTTCTATGAATTAATGGCAGGCCAGCCTTTAGAAACAACATGAGGATAATATAACCTTTTTAGCTTGAATGTTTAACATCTTGAGTCAGGAAACTGTCTACTGATGTTTACTGTTAAATTATATTTTTTTACCATGAAGGTACTTAAGGAAATGCATCTTTAAATTATTAAAGAATAACTCAAGAAATGTCGGGTACTGTGGTTTGGCCCCATAATTGAACATCTAGATATTATGCTGGATCTATCTAGAATGGTTCCAATTTTTTTTCTAACATAGTGTGCATATCAGGAATCAAATCTAAATCATCTCTAGGTGGCAGTTGGGCTCCTAATTTTACAGATCAGGAAATGTTGGGGTCAAGTTGCCCAGTCAAGTCAAGGGTCAGAGAGAAATCTGCAGTAGAACCCAGATTAAAAACCTTGCCCAGGATCTGGGTCTGTGGCATCCCGTGCGCGCCAACTGCGCCTCAATGTCTCCCCAACTTGACGAAGATTATTTTCTTACATAATAATAGTCACCCCCAAATAAGAAGACCGAATTAGAAATGCTACCTCATATTATGATAGTGCACGAATTAAGTTGTTAATTGGTCTAAGTGATATTGTGGGGAATTGTTTAATTTTCTTAAATTCTCCCTGGCTAATTATACACGGAGGAATCCAAAACACCTTAAGTACCTCTCACTCACACAAACTCATTATGGTGAAAATGGTCTTGATGATTTCAGGACCGCAGTGTGTCTTCTCTGTCCTCCCCACCGTCTCTTGCGTGAGTCACCGTTTTCTCAAGTGTGGAAGGGCCCCCACGCTGCCACCGGCTGGGGCTGCTGGCCCCAAGAGGGGCAGAAAATGGAGCCAAACCCATGTGGGGGCCCCGCCTGGATTCCCCCTCTGCCTCGCACATCATTAAGCAAATTGTCAACTAACTTTTAATTACAGCACTTTTCTGACTGCTGATGATGTAAGAGGCGCAGTGGGCACACCTTGTTTTTTTCCAAGCCGGGCTGTGTTTGTAGTGTTGGCAGTTAAGGGCCAAAGCATTTTTCGGCTTGCACAAACTGAGCTAATTTATGTGGGAACCCAGACCCTCTCTTGTGTTGTTTGTACTGCGTCAATTTGCAGACTCTAATGAGCCCTTTTTAGATGATGGAAAAACCCTCAGTGGTTGCAAGACTGAATATCCTTTTAAAGCCTGCCACAGAAAGCAGAGATGCTCCACTGGAAAAGAAACCAGGCTCGCCTCGTCCTAATTTATTGCCTAACCCAAGAGAATGCGGTGTACGCGTGGTCATAGTGCTGAGGAGCCCCTAATGGCCCGGGATCTCTGGATTGTCCTATCTTTGGTGGCGAGCATCCCCATTAACTAATCAGGTAGAGAGTGCTTGAGGTCTAAAGGAGTCTGTTGTTTATCTTCTGGTTAATAAAGATTTTATGCAGCGAGTGGCTCATGTAAGGCAAGCCTCCTCTGGAAATATTGTATGTAGCAGCTTGTTGCATGCATAAGCAATTAGCCTATCTCCAGTGACTTTATAAACGTTGCACACAGCGAGGCAAGGGGCAAACTCTAGTCAACGTTGTCCTGGTGGCTGCAAGGAAGGAGTGGGCCCTCTCCAGGGGGAGGCAGAAGCGAGCGTTTCCCAGCCCAGCAAAAGGTAGAGAACTAAGACGGGGTTCAAGCTTGTAGAAACCAAGCAATGGTGTGGAGGAAATAGGAGATAATACTTATATAACTTATATATAATACTTATATAACAATCGTAATTTTAGGTGCTATACACTCACTCAGCTAGGGGATTGACCACCTGTGTTTGTCCAAGGATTGCCTCCAAATTTTCTATGAAGGTCAAAATTACACCTAATTTCCAGACAAATATTTAAGTTGCAATATTATTTTAAAAAATTATGTTATCTATAAGCTTTTCCCCCCCAAAAAAAAGATACCTTAAAAATCTTGCTCAAGCTGGGCGGGGTGGCACATGCCTATAATCCCAGTTCTTGGGAGGCTGAGACAAGATGATCGCAAGTTCAAAGCCAACCTCAGCAACTTAGTGAGGCCCTCAGCAACTTAGACCCTGTTTCAAAATAAAAATAAAATAGGGCTGTGGGGGTGTAGCTCAAAGGTAGAATGTCCCTGTGTTCAATCCACAGCACCAAACAAACAAAAAATTGCAATGTAAATTTAAAATTGCAATTGCAATTTAGCCTGAGCTAAACAAAATGTAAGACTCACCAACATTAATTCCACATAGACTGAAATTTCTCCAACATGATGACAACATTCTCAAGTTAATTTTTTAAAGCATTTACCTCCCATTATAAGCATCACCGCAGCATCTCAAAATGCAGTATTTTCATTGCAAAGCTGCAGTTTGCATGCCAAGGATCAAGTGCCACATGAGTCCTGATAGTTCTGTCCCCAATGTTGACTCCAGAGTCTTGATTTCCCTCAGGAACTAATCATGGTAACAGTGGAAAATGTCACTTAGAGAAGTGTCTGATGGACCCATGTAACTAAAGTGTTTGTCTCATTTCAAAACCATCTTATGAGGCTGGGGATGTAGCTCAGTGGTGGAGTGCTTGACTGGTATGCACGAGGCCCTGGGTTCAAACCCTAGCACGAGAGACAGAGAAGGGAAGAGAAAAGAAGAGAAAGTGAAGGAGTAAAAAAAGAGGAAGGAAGGAAGGAAGAAAGGAAGGAAGGAAGGAAGGAAGGAAGGGAAGGAAGAGAAGGTGGGCATGGCGGTACACACTTATAATCCCAGTATTTGGGAGGCTGAGACAGGAGGCTCACAGGTTCACTGCCAGCCTCAGCAACTTGTGAGGTCATCTGCAATTTAGTGAGATGCTGTTTCAAAATTTTAAAAAAGTAAAATAAATTAGGGCTAAGGGTGTAGAATAATAAATAAATAAATAAATAGATAAGTAAATAAATAAATAAATAGATAAATAAATAAATGAGAAACAGAAGACAAGAGAAAGACAAAAAAAAAGTTCTTTAAAGGAATGTAAAACTGGAAAAACCACACTGAGGCAATGGTACCTCCTAAACTAAACACAAACACATAGTGTTGAAAGTATCTTAATTATTTTTTTAAGTACATAACCTGCTGGCTTGCCACAGCATATTGAAAGAAGTTTAAACATTAACACTTTCTTCTAGAAAAAAAAAAACTTGTTTTCCAATAGGATTGCCCTGAGTCACCCTCAGTAATTTCCCTTCACCCCCAATCTGATGTCAGGGGGAAAGTGCTAGAAAATTCTTTAACAGTAAACATTTTAAACAAGAATCCGAGAAAGGGAGGTAAACAAGATGGTTCGTTACATGAAAGTAGAGTTTTTCCTCCAACATTTTTCTTCCAGTTGTTTTTCTGCCTCTCGTGAAAACATTATTGAATAAACATTTGGTGGGAATGACTTTATCTTAGTAGGGCATTTTACTGTCCTCAGTAGACCAAGACTGAAAAATAGAGGTACTGATATTGAGAAAGAGAACAACAGAATTGCTGACAGAAGTCTCATGGGTGAGATGGATCTAGAGAGTTCTCCAGCCTGGACTTGCCAAACACGAGGGGTAGACTACAGATAAGGATCTGCGCTCTCGGGTGTTTAAATGAACCAAACCTCCCAACCTTTTCGAGTCTGGCCCGGTGACTAGTAATTAGATTGTCATTTAACAAAGGTATCTGCATTAAACCAGAGATGTTACATTAATGGTTAAGTTCACATCCATTAAAAACGTGGAGCATCGCAGAGCACACAGGGTCTCCAAGATGCGGGGACGGGGGTGGAAACTAATGTAGGTTGGAGACCATAAATCAATGGCTAAATACTACCTGTCAGGTTGGGAAGTCATGCTAATGGAGGCTGTTTTACTTCTTTCCAGTGTAGAGAGGTCAAAGGAGGAGGTGCAGATACGTAACTTAAATGGAAACAAGGAGGAAAACCCCCAAAGAAGACCGTCAGTGCACACATCTAGAAGATAGCGATTATATCTAAGTCAGGATTTTAATCACCCACCTCTAAGGTAAAGGCTGAATTCTTGGGTTTCCAGAGGAGGCCACAGAAGCGAGGACTCATCCCTAGAATCTACAACCCTTTCTTCGAAGTGCTTTTCATTTTGACTAAAGCGTATGCAGGGTAAAATGACTTGTCCGTTCTCTCACTCATAAACTGAGGAAGTGAATATTTCACTCTTACCTGCTTCCTATAAGACTGTGGTACTAAACACAATTTAGTAAATAAGATCATAAAAATAAAAATAAATAAATAAGGTCTTTTTTTTGTTTTTATTTATTTATTTGTGCTACTGGGGATTGAACCTAAGGGCATTCTACCTCCGAGCTACACCCCCAGTCCTTTTTATTTTTTTGTTTGGAAACAGGATTTTGTTAGGTTGCTGAGAGTCTCACTAAGTTGCTGAGGCTGTCCTGGAACCTGCGATCCTCCTGTCTCAGCCTCCCAACTACTGGGATTATAGGTGTGTGCCACCACACCTGGCAAATAAGGCCTTTTAAAATTCTTATATGATTATTTTCCCCCCAGGATTATATGATGCCGAGTGACTGTATGCTAAAAGCCAAAGTAAGATTTTTTAATGGATGTAGAACAAATCTAAAGTTAAATAATGTATCAGTGAAAAACTTCCAATTCTTTTTTAAGGGGATATACATTGTAAACAGTTGCTCCTTGTCAGAGGTCAGAAATCTGCAAGAAGGAAATAGAAATGTATAAAGTGGAAACTAGAGCCAAGGCGTGGTGGTGCACACCCTTAATCCCAGTACTTGGGAGGTTGAGACAGGAGGATCACAGGTTCGAGGACAGCCTCAGCAAGTAGTGAGACTCTACAAAACCTAGCCAGACCCTGTTTCAAAAATAAAAGTAAAATAGGCCTGGGGGTATAGCTCTGAGATAGAATGTCCCTGTTTCAAAAATAAAAGTAAAATAGGCCTGGGGGTATAGCTCTGAGATAGAATGTCCCTGGGTTCAATCCCCAGTACCCCCCCCAAATAAAATAAAATAAAATAAAAAAGTAGAACCTAAGAAAAAGGCCCATAATTCCAAAGTGAACAGCAACTCTCAGTATCCAAGATAGCAGGATCTGAGCCAAAAGACAAACTTTTAAATGTCAATGAGTAATAAACACAGCCAAGCTGAGGTCAGAATTCAAAACCCAAGTTAAAAAGTTTTAAAGGGTCACACTCATAAAGGTCAGATCAAACTCAGGCTTACAAGGGAGTCATGCCATCTGATCTTGATAGGAAAGACTGACACCAGCCTCCCTGGAAGATCTGCCTTAGGGGCTGAGGACAGAGGTAAAGACCAGCTCATACTCTGCGTGGGACCAGAAAGCCATCCTTACCCTGTTAGTCTGACACCCACCACTGACATCCAGGTCTCACCAGGCAGGCCCTGACATTTGTCCCTAGTGTCCAAGACTGGAAGGAAGAATGCCAACTACCTAGCAGTTTTGAAAGTTGTAGGTTGGTTGGTTGGTCTTTACAAACGTTCGTAAGTCTGTGTACCCAAACCTCCTTGATCCTAGTCTTCCTGAAGCCAGGTACGGGCATAGCACACCTTTGCAAAACCCTGCAGCATCTCCCTCCTGCCCGCCAAGCCACACCCAGGTCATCCATGAGCCGACTGAAGTCTCTGTCCTCTGCCAGCTCGGATCCTACCTTCCAGCCAAACCCACGTGCTTGCTTTGTGTACCCTGCACGTGCTGCCTGTGGTTTGAGTCTGTGGCATGGCACACGTTGAGCCATTTACCTGAAATATCCTTGTCATTTCCTTTACAGCCTTCCACCTTGGTATCCCAAATCTACATGCCTTCCATGACCTGCTCAATGTCACCTTGTGGCTAAAGCCCTCCCACATTCTGTAGCTCCATCGATCCTCCATTCCGTGGGTCAGGTGTTTTAAGAACACAACGTGCCGGTTTGCCCCAGCACACTGATGGGACTTTAAACATTACTACTGGATCTAAGAAAACACTGGTGTTCAAAGGCAATGAGAATGAGTCATCTCTCACTGTTTGCCCAGATAATCTTCTCTGGTAGACTAAACCCATTTTGTATATGGCCATTTCGAATGCATCTTTAGCTCCTTCTCTGGGTTATGCGCAACTTAATGGTTGCTACTACACTTTCAAAATGTTGCTGAATGTTCGTGCCAAATGCTTTTTTTTTAATTTAATTTGGGGATGCCAAAACTATTAAAAGAAGGTCTTCCATATTACTAAATGCAATGACCTTCAATGTCTTTGAGCCAAGAGGGAGGCTCAACTCATGATCTGCTTGATTAAGTTTGTACAGTGCTGGCTTTTCAAAGTCTGGAGGCAGGGCCAGGAGGGAGGCGACCAGCTTCAAGAACGCCCATGTTCCTCAGAAGCCTAGCCCCAGAGGCTCCAGTTCTGGCATTAGTAGTCTGACACCCCAGCACATTTGACAATAAAACCTATTGTGATGCCAGTCAGCAGGGGGTGGAGGAAATTTGAAAATCTGTCTAGAAATGCAGGAAGCAATGTAAGCAATGTAACCAAAGCTCAAAAGGCTCCTGACAATGTTTAATAAAAAGAAAAAAAAATAAGAGCAATCTGGTTGATTCCAGTAATGCTACATAAAACTAATTTTTAAGGCAGAAAATAGGATTCAAATCAGCTCAAGCATATCACCTTGGGGAAGTAGCTAGAGAAACCCAACTTACAGCTAAATTTAACAAGCACATCAAAGCTAGACCTTACCATGAGCAGGAGTGGTAGAATGGTAGATGGGTGAGTTTCTACAGACTCTGCTCCCTAAATCTAAAACTATTTGTTTTTGTTTGTTTGTTTTTTGTAGTACTGGGGATTGAACCGAGGGGCATTCTACCTCTAAGCTTTATTCTTTATTTTGAAACAGGGTTTCACTAAGTTGCGGAGGGCCTCACTAAGTAGCTGAGGCTGGCCACGAACCCAGATCCTCCCGTCTAAGCCTCCCAAGTACTGGGATTACAAGCGTGCTTCACCACGCCCGGCCAGACTATTTGTTTGACAAGTGTTTTGAGGTTGCTGGTTGGAATGGGAGTGGCTGTTGTTGTTACTGTGTTGTCACAGTTATTTAATTCAATATCATATTTACAAATCTAAGTGTTAGTACATGAGCTGGAATTTGCTATAAGTCTTTATCCTGTCTCTTTAAAGGGCTATCTACTTATAGATATTGAAAGCATTGACTTTCTTGTGATTGCCTCTATCATCCCCCAAATAAATGTCTATTCCATTTCAAAAAGAAAGAAAGGAGCCTGGCGTGGTGGTGCACGCCTGTAATTCCAGTATTTGGGAGGCTGAGACAGGAGGATTGCAGGTTCGAGGACAATCTCAGCAATGTAGTGAGACTCTCAGCAACCTAGCATGACCCTGTTTCAAAACAAAAAATAAGAAGGACTGGGAGTGTAGCTCGGGAGTAGAATGCCCCTAGATCCAATCCCCAGGGACAGTCTACCACAAAACAAATAAAAAAAAAGAAAAGAAAGAGAGAAAAGGTGAGAAGGAAGGAAGGAGTTGTTCAAGAATATAACTCAAAAGAGAAAAATTGGAAAGGAACCATTAAGCCCTGTTCTAATTAATCCAACGGTTAGTATAGAAAGGGCGGCTAGATCAAGGATATGACCTGGTCCTTCCTAGGTATTAAGAAAGCTACGGCCAAGAAAGATATGATTTTTCAGTAACCTAAAGGACTCCATCTTCTGAACACGCGAGTGATGTGGCGCACTAGGGGGGAGTCAGAAGGGAAAAACAAAAATGGCTCCCGAGCTTAGAGGCATCAAGTAAACAGTATCTTTAGCCTGAAGAAGAGATCACTAAGGCTTCTAGAAAGACCTCAACATCCTTCCTGGATTCCAAATACAAGAAGTGAAGGGACCAGGGGAGGGAGGGAAGTGGGAAGGAAAGGGGGTCGTACTGAGGGATGAAATTGACCAAATTATGTGACATGCACGTATGGATATGTAACAATGAACCCCACTATTATGCATAATTATCGTGCACCAACGAAAACCTTTTTCTAAAAAAACAAAGTGCACAGAGTGACACTGAATAAGCTCGGAGGTGATTACAACAAGGACCTGAGAGGGAGAGAAAGATCCGCCCTCCTCCTCACTGGGGAAAGGACATTTGAGGACGTGAACAGACTCCAGCAGAAAGAAGCTAAGTGGAGGGAAGGAGGTAACTACGAAAGAACTGTTAGAGGCTGTGTGTGTGCGTGCGTGTGTGTGTGCGTGTGTGTTTACTGGGGATTGAACCCAGGGGCATTCTTCTTCCAAGCTACACCCTCAGACCTATTTTTTATTCTTTATTTATTTATTTATTTATTTATTTATTTATTGCCATACTGGGGATTGATCCCAAGGGCATTCTTCCTCTGAGCTACACCCCCAGCCCTATTTTTTATTCTTTATTTTTGAAACAGGGTCTCACTAAGTTGTGGAGGGCCTCACTAAGTAGCTGAGGCTGGCCGCGAACCTGTGATCCTCCTGTCTCAACCTCCCAAGTACTGGGATTACAAGCATGCGCCACCAAGCCCTGCTTATTGTTTATTTTGAAACAGAGCCTCATTAAGTTGCTGAGGCTGGCTGCGAACCTGTGATCCTCCTGTCTCAGCTTCCCAAGTACTGGGATCACAGACATACACCACCATGCCTGGCTCCTGGGAGTCTTTTGAAGTAATATTTTCTACTTCTATCATATTTATGGACAAGATGAACTCTTGTCCTTCAAGAACCAAATCATGTTTCAGTTTCAGAGGACACAGATGTGAAAAAGACTGGAGACATAAGCATTGGTATTTACATACATATATGTTTCATATATATGTGCTTTATAAAAAATTTATTTTTATGTGTATGGTACTAGGAATTGAACCCAAGGGTATTTTACCTCTGAACTATACCTCCAACACTGTTTTATTTTTTATTTTGAAACAGGATCTCACTAAGTTGCTAAGGGGCTCACTAAATTGCAGAGGCTGGCCTCGAACCTGCAATCCTCCTGTCTCAGCCTTCTATGTACTGGGATTACAAGGCATATGCCACCATACCCATCTATGAATTAATTAATTAATTAATTTTGTGGTACTGGGGACTGAACCCAGGGGCATTTTACCTTGAAGCTACACAACCAGCCCTTTTTATTTTATTTTTTTGTTTGTTTTGAAACAGGGTCTCACTAAGTTGCTGAGGGTCTCATTAAATTGCTGAGGTTGGTCTTGAACTTTTGATCCTCCTGTCTCAGCCTCCCAAGTACTAGGATTACAGGCATGTGCCACCACGCTCACTTCAATTTATATTTTTTAAATGAACCAAGTGGGAGTCGGAAATCTGGGCTTTTATTCTGGTTCTTGCTTTAAGAACTTGTGTGACTTCGGAAGACATTTAATATCTTTTTTTTTTTTTTGTGGTACCAGGGATTGAACCCAGGGGCATTCTACCTCCTAGCTACACCCCCATCTTGAGTATGAATTACCCATGCCTAAGAAATGTCTGCCTTTAAAGAGATATGACTAAACTAGTATCATACAAATAGTATATGATTGCTACCACTACTGTTATTAGACCAATTAGCTCAGGTAGTGGCGTATGGATACTTAAATCTCCACTATTCTAGTCTTAAGGAGAGTAAATGGCTAGAAGATGCCTGTTTTTATTTTTGTGCTTCATACTTACATTGAGGTTACTATACAAATGGCCCATCATCAACATTATAAAACAAAATAGCTGCCCTTATGTTTAGTGCATGGTGTTACATAATCTGTTCATAAAACACCCTAATACATATTTGGCCTCCAAATTTAAATCTTGACCTAAGTTGAATTATCATGAATTTCAATCTTGGCTTACATCGAATTTTTCTAAACTATGATACAGTACAATACAGTCGAATCAATTCAATAACTAAATAAAAAGATGATGGTGGCTGGAAGTTTAGAAATACGGTCCCAATTTATCAACTCAAGGGATCTGCTAAGCAAGATTCTTAGGGACAAAAAGCTTAAAAGTATGGGATTTACAGCCAGGTGTGGTGGCGCACGCTTCTAATCCCAGTACTTTGGGAAGTGGAGACCGAAGGATCCGGGTTCGAGGCCAGTCTCAGCTCTCTCTCTCTCTCTCTCTCTCTCTCCCTGTCTTTCTCTCACTCTCTCTACCTAGTGAGTCCCTCCGCAACTTCGTGAGACCCGGTTTCAAAATAAAGTATAAAAAAATAGGGCCGGGGGTGTAGCGCGGAGGTAGAACGCCCCTGGGTTCAATCCCCGGTACCGCAAAAAAAAGTATGGGATTTAAAATACCTACAGACCCCTCCTGGGTGTTTACAACAAAGCCTTTCGTGAAGCATTTCTGCAGTAGAGACAATTTACTCATCTGTTTTAGGGTTTTGAACAACATTTAGTTCTTTCAAACTAGAATCCCTGTCATTTTACCACTTACCCCACCTAATTGTTCAAGTTTGCTATGCGTGTGTTTATAAATCATATAATGGCTGTTTTCCACTGGGGCAGAGTTTGACTATTCTCCTCACATCTGCACCAGTCAATCAAAGTCACTTGGTGAAGAGCAGATGGGTTTCTGAGCAGAATCAAGAATTCCAGGGAATAGAGAAATCATGATTTGGTTGAGAAGCCACTGTCTTGAGATAATTAACTCAAACTATGTGAGAGTAAGATATCACATTCTAATACAGATCTTGTAAACTGCTCCCAGGCTGCAGGCTCGGCTAAATTGTACCTGTATGGAGGACACTTGGGTTTTTTTTTTTTTAAATGTCAGATAATTTTAATTATGACCTGGAGCTTGGAATGTAGGTTTTCTGCAATTGCTAATCAGCTGGAGTCATGCCATTAACAGCTCCCCTGTCTCCCTCCGTCTGGCCGAGGCAGAAAATACCCTCACAGAAAGCCAGACTGGTCAGTCAGGGTAGAATTTCTGTTTCTAATCTTCCTGTTCTCTTTCTCTATTTTCAGCGATTTGAATATATTATTCCTTGCGCCTTGGGCACTCTGCACTAGCCTTTCCTGCCCTCTCCTTTTACAAGGTGAAAATCCCTGTTTAAAGTTTAGATTTAACCTTAGATATAACTTCACCCTCACCACCCAAGGATGTGACACCGGCCCCTTCTATGCTGGCCTCCACGTGCACCATCCAGAGCAGGGTGGAGGAGCTTGGTCCCCAGCTGCTGGCCACCATTGTAAACCTTTTTTTCAGGAGGAGCATGAGGCAGGAGAGAGCCTCCTCCTCACACAGGGTCACACCACCTTCCGCCCCACGCAGCCTGCAGCCACTGTCTGGTTGATACAGGGACGTCCATCGCGGCCTATGCTCAGCTCTGAAGGCACTGCGGGCTCCGAGCCCCCCTGGGTGTGGTGGAGTTCTTTGTTGTGAAAGTATCACTGCCCAGTTATCCCTCTGCCTGTTCCTGATTCCTTCCCTTCCCCTGTGGTTCCCAGTGATAAACTTCTTCTTGTTCTCATCCTTCCTTCCTTCCTTTTCTTTTTTTTTTCGTACTGGGGATTGAACCCAGGAACATTCTACCTTCAAGCTACACCCCCAACCTTTTTTTTTATTTTGAAACAGGGTCTCACTAAGTTGCTAAGGCTGTCTTCCAACCTGCAATCCTTCTGTCTCAGCCTCTCAAGTGCTGGGATTACAGCCATGCACCATCACACCTGGCCCCGTGATAAACTTATTACATACTAATCCCCATCGCAGAGTTTGCTTCTTGGGGTACTTGACCTGCAACCAATACCTTTTCCAAATCTGGGATAAGTACCCCTTCTACCTGTGTCATTTGTACTTAGCATTTGCTACCACAATATCCATATTTTATTTTTGTTGTTGTTGTTGTTGTTGTTTGTGGTACCGGGGATTGAACCCAAGGGCGTTCTACCTCCGCGCTACACCCCCGGCCCTATTTTTTAGACTTTATTTTGAAACTGGGTCTCATGAAGTTGTGGAAGGCCTCACTAAGTAGAGAGAGAGAGAGAGAGAGAGAGAGAGAGAGAGAGAGACAGGAAGAGAGAGAGAGAGAGAAAGCTGAGGCTGGCCGCGAACCCGGATCCTCCAGTCTCCGCCTCCCAAAGTACTGGGATTACAAGCGTGCGCCACCACACCCGGCTACAATACCCATATTTTAATTGTCAATCGATTCATCTATGTCCAACAAAACCCTAGGCTTCTTGAGAGCAGGAACCATTTCTCTAGGATTCAACTATTCTGATACCAAGAGCATACTAGATATTCAATAAGTATTTATTGAAATAATGCATTGATTAATTAAAGGGTGCAAGGAGGTATAATAGTTATGCCTAGGTATACTAGTTAGACTAATGCTCTTTGCCATAACAATTAAATCTCAAATTTACAGTTGCTTAGCACAATGGATTGGGTATTAGGAAACCTTTTCAGTAAAAGACACTTAGTCACTGAGGGTCATATAATTTGTTGCAACTACTTAACTCTGCTATTGTAGTGCAAAATTGGCCATATATAATATGTGAACAAATGGGCATAGCTGTTTCCCAATAAAACTTTTATTTACAACAGTTGATAGAGGGTCAAATTTGTTCCCCTACCACACCTCCCCCAAATTGTTGATCAACTCTCATTTTTGGTTAGGAGGCATCTTTTCTCCGTGCGGTGATTTGGAGGTTCTCATTGCTTCTGTTCTGTGCTTCTCCCTTCTCCTAGAATCGTAGAATCCTCTATTTCTAGGTGTTACCAGGGAAAAGACCCAGCTTCTTTGACCTAGAAATTCACATGTAGCTTCTACTTGCATCTACCTCATTGGCAACAGCCAATCGCATCTGTGCCAAGGAGCGGGGCAATGTGGTCTCTGGCAGGTCTCTGGCAAGACTGTGGCCTCTCAACAGTCTTTCCAAATGATTAAAGAGAAACATGCATCTGTGGTGGACAGCTAGCTGTCTCTAGTCCAGGAGGGAAACTTCCCCATTTTGATAAAACAGTCCCACGTAGATGATGTGTCCATTCTCTTTCTTCTGTCTTTGTCCTAAGAGCATGTAAAGTTTTCAAGAAATATATTATTCATTCATTTCTTTCTTCTTTCATGGAGGATTCGCTGATGAGTCAAAGACATCTGAATGATCTCTCAGGAAGTAATGTCTGTCTAGATAAATATAATCATCACGCAAATGCGAAATCGCCATGGTGATAAAGGCAGTCGTTGCTAACTTTGGTTTGGGGAGTCCAGAAAGGCTCAGCTAGGTCCTATGCAATGTGGTCATTGAGAAGAATCAATTTATTTGTTTTTTAGCCTTAAAGAAGCATAAATGGGGGAGAGTATCCCTAGAGGAGGGAGCAGCATGCTCCTGCTGCCTGGGAGCAATGGAAAGCTACTGTGCTTTAAGCTAGAGATGAACATTACATTTCAGAAAGATCGCTTTGTTCCCACTGTTGAGAAGAGCTTAGAGAGGGCATGAAGACCAACAAGGAGGACAGGGCACTGGTCTACGACAGAGATGACAGGGTGATGCGGAGGCTATAGACAGGAAGCAGCAGATGGGTTCAAGAGACATATGAGAGGTGAAACAAAAGGACTTGATAATGTGATACAGAAGAGAAAGGTTAGGAACAGAGAAATGTGATACAGAAGAGAAAGGTTAGGAACAGAGAAATGTGATACAGAAGAGAAAGGTTAGGAACAGAGAAAGAACAAGTAAGTTAGGGAGAGAAGCAGGTTTGGGCAGAGTATCAGAATCAGAGGAGAAGATCCTGGGTTCAATTTTAGACATGTTCAGTTTAAAGGGCCTTTGAGATATTTAGGTAGAGATGACCAAAATAAAGGACCACTGGCTTTAAAAACACAGTGATGTATGGTAGGTTTAAGTCACTGTCCCCACTGACTCAGCAAAACGATGATATTTTGGTGAGTGACGAGGAAGTAAGGAAATGGGGACACTAGGTATATAGAACCCTTAAATCAGCTGCAAAATGAGAGAAAAGAAGAGAAGGGTTCTAAAGAAAGATTTTGAAACCTTGGGGGAAGTGAATGTATCAAATACCAGCAGAAAGATACTTTTAAGAAGAGAGATGTTAAATATATAAGGAAAATAAAGGATGATGTAGGGGATAGTATGCAAAGCAAGATGGTGTAATTGATTTTAGCTGAGAAAACAGACACCTCCTGTATTGTAACAGGGGTAAGGAAGAAATCATACGTATAGACAAAAGGAGTTTCCATGTTTGGATACCAGGGGTTTGAAATTTTTATTCACTTCATAAGTTTTATTTCATTTATGATATAGGAGCCAGGATCATTGGCTGAGATAGAAAGAGCAAGACAGGATAGGGCAGGAGGAAAGAGATCAGAGGTTTTATGGGTGGAAGACATTCGAAATGGTCATTGTGAAAAACAGGAGAGTAGCTGATCTAGGAAAGAAAATGGGCTGATAGAACTGTAACATCCCACTTGAAAGCAGTGACATTAATTTACAGTGGTACAAATCTGCTCCATTATTCAACTTTTGATCACAAGACCAGAGAATAAGCTTTCCAATAAACTGATTAGCAACAACATGATATCTAAGTACTCGATTTCTGGTCTATAGATCTTACCCAACCCACAAGTGAGAGGAATAACGTATTTTGAGTAACAACATAAATTAATGATTTAATTCTCACAGCACCTTGTGTGGTAAATATTACATCCATTTCACAGCAGAAGACAGAAGATGAGGTTCATTAATTATTGTCTAAAATCAGAGCCAGAGCCTAAACTTGTTCCACAATGCCATGTTGCTTCTCTCAAAATAGAATCAAACTGTGCATGAAGCCAATCACACCTACTAATCCCAAAGAAATGTCAAGCCGGCTGCATCCAGAAGTTATCTCAGCTTCCTCTTTAATGGCATGCAAACTGACAGGCTCTGCTGAGACTACAGAATTAATCAAACTCCATTGTATTCCTGGACATTATCTACTTTTAAGCAGAAAAGCCTATAAACTGAATTCAACCCGATCATTTCCCAAATTCTAACCTATCTCCCCATATAGATACACAAAAGAATCTCTTCCACATATAAAATGACTCTCTCTCTAGATAGATAGATGATAGATAGATAGATAGATAGATAGATGATAGATAGATAGAGAGAGAGAGAGAGATAGATGATTGATAGATGATAGATAGATAGATGATAGATTGATGATAGATATATATAGATGATAGATAGATAGATAGATAGATTGATGATAGATAGAGATAGATAGATAGATAGATAGATGATAGATAGATAGATAGATAGATAGATAGATAGATAGATAAGAGCGAGAGAGAGCGATTTGACTCTAAAAGCTTGTAGTTACTTTCACAGAGTAATAAACAATTGGTCTGACATTTTACCAAACTGAAACTTGAGAATGTGGGTGAATTGTTATTTTTCTTCCACTACCATGCCTACGCTTTCTCCCATTACTCCTCTACGCTTTCAAATAAAGGCAACTGATAGGCATTCTATGGGTTTTTAAGGAAAACAGATGAGGCTATATTGATGTAAGTCAAAAATCACTAAGGATCATTTGAACTCCCCCATTCTTTCTCTCTAGAGCCACTGTGGTTGCCTATGGGGCTCAGAAATAATGGAGGGGAGTCTCCAGAGAGATGTTTATAGTATGCTATATTTCTGAGCACCTTCTTAATTATGAAGAGGAATTTCAATTGCTTTTTTATGCTGTCTGAGGGATTTCCTCTTCAACCTATTTCTGTATAGGCACGTCCAGATTTCAACCTGACTGTTGCAACTTCTATAAAATTATAGAAAACAAGATGGAGGAGACTAGTCTTAAACCATGGTGCTAAAATACTGTCCTAAGACATTAACAGTTAAGTTGAATTCTTCTCTCAAGAAACCCCTCAAACTCGCCCTCTCCCTACATTTTTCTCTTACATACTTACCGGTGTTCCAGTTGTTGCCATAAAATCTTGTGATACTGGTGTCCTTGCTACTGGGTACAAATCACCAACCAGCTCGAATAAACACCTGGCACCCCAAACCCATAACCATTTTTAGATTTCCCAGGAACTTAGACATGGTCTTTCTAGCCTAATACTCATAGTTCAGAAAGGAGAAAACAAGAGACCCAGAGAGATGAAGTCACTTGTCCAAGCCACACAGATACATTAGCAGTCGATGCAACCTCGCGGCAGGCTAGGAACTGCCTTGTGCTACCGAGGAGACTCAGGCTCTAAACAAGGGGGCGGTGGATGAACATGAAAGGGGCGAGGAGTAATTTATGACTCTGAAAATGACTCTAAGGAAATTAAAGAGAAAACTTACAAATGGAAAGCACCAGTAAAAGTCAAGTCTCTCTTGCTGACGCGATGCCCTGCAGAAGCCAAGCTGTGAACATGGCGAGTGTCAGTGTGATCGTGGCAGCTCGGGTGGTGGGCTGGGGCTCATGCTCCATTTTTAGCTGTGGAAAATGGTCAAAGAAAAACAAAATGCCTTTCTCTTCTACTCTTACAAGTGGAACCCATACCTTTTTGTCTTGAAAAGAAGAGGAAGGGGAAGATAGGAAAAAGGAGGAGGAGGACGAGGAAGACGAGGAGTACGAGGAGGACGAGGAGTACGAGGAGGACGAGGAGGACGAGGAGGACGAGGAGGAGGACGAGGAGGACGAGGAGGAGGACGAGGAGGAGGACGAGGAGGAGGATGAGAAGAAAAGAAGGAGGGGGAATGGGGAGGGAGGAGAAAGGAAGAAGGAAGAAAGAAGAAGGAGTCTTCCTTTTTAGATATATTTTTGAAGCTCAGACAAGAATACACCAGTCATACCACAGGATGATGGAGCTCAGACCACTCCTAAATATAGACCAGTTGAGTATGATTTTTAACATATCGATATAATCTCAGCTGATGTTTCTTATAAATCCATGGAGGTGGGGAGGTCCACTGAAATCGGTGGTGGCCCACGCCTGTAAACCCAGTACTTGTGAGGCTGAGATAGGAAGATTGCAGGTTTGAAGCTAGCCTCAGCAACTTAGGGAGGCTCATAAAATACTGACAATGCAGATGTTAAAATTATTTGTATGGGATAAAGACCCAGCAGTGAAATTGCTGGATGATTTGGTGGTTCTATTTTTTTTTTCTTTTTTCTTTTCTTTTATCTTAGAAAACTCCATCCTATTTCTGCAAGGTATCTAAAGTGGCCAAGCCCACAAAAGCTATCAGTGGAATGGTGGTCGCTGGGGCCGGGGCTGGGATGGGGGAGAAGAGGGAGGTGCTGTTTAATGGGAACTGAGTTTCAGTTAAAACAAGATGGAAAAGTCCTAGTGGTCTGTTTACAACCCCACACCTGGAGCGCACCACATTGTTATGCGCACTTCAATGCTAGGAGAGCAGATCTCATGTCCTGTCCAGTGTCTTGTCACAATTTTTTTTTTTTTTTAGCAAAACCAAGTGACTCGTGCTGGTAATAACTGCAGGAAACAAAAGAATGACATGGGTGTGAAGGGTGGGGCGTGTGTGCTTTGAGAACATGGCTCAGGTAAGTTGCAAGGGCCCAGAAAGCAATCTCAGGTCCTGTCACTCACGGAGAGAGGTGTGCTTAGTCCTGTTTACTTAATGTCAAAGGCCAGAGCTCTTACTGTCGTGAAGTGTTCTAGGATGGTTCTCAAAAAGGTATGCTTTTCTGCCATGAGGTCACAGGTGGAATTATTTCTCCACATGCACCATAAACTGAAAGTCAACACTGCGGAAACACCCTGCAGGTTAAGAGAATGCAGGCCACACCAGCCCCAAGACCCAAGGTGAGTGTCGCCCCTGAGCCTGCCCTTCCATTGGGCCAGTGAAGTACTGTGTAGACTACCGGTTTCCTAACACACCCTGGGCTCTAACTTTAGGACCATAAGATTGTGACTCTATTGTGCCATTTCTCAAACAAGCCCAGATACAAAGAGTTCAGTGGCCAAAAACCTGTTCAAATTTCTTGCTGATGTCCTAATCAATAAGATAGTTACATGAACCAATAGTATATATTATATAAATATATACTTTTAACAAACAATAAAAATATGTTTCATAAATCCTTTTTTTTTTTTGTACTGGGGATTGAACCCAGGGGCATTCTACCTCTGAGCTACACCTGCAACCCTATTTTAGTTTGAAACAGAGCCTCACTCAATTGCTGAGACTGACCTCAAACCTGCGATCCTCCAGTCTCAGCCTTCCAAGTACTGGAATTACAGGTGTGCACTGCCATGCCTAGCTCTGTTCTTATTTTCAATGGGAAAAAGGAACAACAGCAAACATTTTTTTCTTCCAATTTCCCCCTTGTAGAGAAGGGAGAGAAGGAGGAAGGGAGAGGAAAAGGTCACAACAGATCTGTACAAAAGCTAACACATATGTTTCTAGAACGTTCCTTAGAGTGTTTCAGCATAGGACTAAATCTCATCTCTTTCTACCACATTTTTCCTATGAATTTTCTTAACGTAGGAGTGCACATTCAGAGGCATACTCCACCTTTCCCCTAAAACTCTTACTTCTATAGGAATGAAGAAAAAAGAATTAGACATTCCCTGAGAAGACTGTTTTAATTCAGATTACTATTGCAGGTCAAGGAATCTTCCTGTCTCATCTATTGGATACATTTTTTTTTCTTTCATGAGAATAAGAAAAATCTCTGGGAATCATGCTCTGGAGTGGCACATGGAGTCACTGTCCTTACCTTAGTTAAATGTCCGACATCTTCCATCTGTATCAGTAACACTCCACCCTCGTCCAGGAAGGGATTTATTTCTTGTTGAATTAACTGACTCTCTGTCACTAGCAAGAGAGGGGCTTCCAGCCTTGGAGGCAGAAGGCCTTGGCCTAGTTCCCAGCTTTGTGGGGTGACATTGGGGAAGTCACTTAACCTTTCTGGGCCCCCTTACGATGTGCATCTGTGAAACAGGGGTAACGATACTGACTTCAAAGGACCGTGATGAGCCTCATGGAAAGTATATAGAAATGCTCTGCATATAGAAATCCCACCCAGCAACTGAAAGCTAGAGTACACCTGTGGGGTGAGCGTCATGGACTGCAGGAAGTCGATTTCTAATGAGAAGTGGTTATCAGAAGATGTCTAGCGTTAAGCTGGGCATGGTGGGGCGCTCTTGTAATCCCAGCACTTGAGAGGCTGAGACTGGAGGATCCCGGTTGGCGGCCAGCCTCAGCTACTTAGTGAGGCCCTCCGCAACTTAGTGAGACCCGGTTTCAAAATAAAGAATAAAAAATAGGGCTGGGCGGGGGTGTAGCTCAGAGGTAGAATGCACCTGGGTTCCATCCCTAGTACCACAAAAAAAAAAAAAAGGTGTC